>RJWH01003859.1:0-130894 GCA_004363575.1 Solenodon paradoxus | reverse complement strand
CTTTAGAATCCAAGTTCTTCAGAGTGGGTCCCTGATGGCTATCTCTGAAATTAATCCATTGGCTAGGCAGCTTGACTTCAGCAGCTGGGTTCCATGGCTATAGAAATTCAAAGAGAAAGCTCTGCCAATTAGGGCTAAAAAAATGCTGATTCTCCCTCCTCTCCCCCTCCCCCTCCCCATCTCCCTCTCACACGGCCCACAACAATATCACCAGAGCTGCATCTCCTCCTCCCCAGCATCATTTTTTTTTTTTTCATTTTAGGTCTACTTTACTCTAAAGTTAGAGAAGGAATGTATTTGCTTACTTGCTTATTGCCACCTCATTCCAAAATGGCTTTAAGGTAATGAATAAGGCAGAGTGAGGAGAGGGGAGAATAATATTGAGAACTACCACTTATCTAACCAATACCCCAAGGAGGAGACATGGAAAAAGCATAAAGTGCTTAGAAAGCAAAAGGTAGATGTGGTAGCAGATGTGGCTGAGGAAGGAGGTGATAGACAGAGACAGATGGAAGGCTCTGCATGCAAGGGTAGAACCTGGCCTTCATCTCGTAGAAGTTGGATTATTGCTGAAGGACTGAGTAGTCTGCCCTTATTAGATGGGTGACTCTGACAGTTATGGAGAGAGAGCTGGAGAGGGGTCAACCTCAGACACATTAGCTGGCAGTTATCATAATTGTACAGCAAATGACAGCAGCTTGAACTAAATCACTACAATAGGAAAGGAAGTGAGAGGGTGAATTTGAGAAACCATGTAGTTTCAAAGGAGAGAAGACTGGGCTGTGACTCAAAGGTTAGGAAGGTAAGGTAGTTACCTAGAAGGAATGAGAAGAAGGGTGGAAATCAGGCAGAAGTGTAACCGTGGGAGCCAGAAGAGGGCAGTACAAAAAAAGAGGGAATTCCAGGCAAGTCATAGAAGGAGGCTCAAAACAGGGAGGCTCCAGATGCCAAGCTTTCTGATAAGCCACTGAGTGCGTGGCAACTCACGATGGTTACAGAGAGAAGCTGGCTGGTCACCAGCCTCCAAGACAGCATTTCTTTCCAACTCCAGCTTTGGCCCCAGCACCACAGTGAGTGACCATGGACTTCTGCCCCAGAGGAGCTTCAGCTGGTCTGCTGAGATGGTAACATGTCAGGACCAGAGACACTGAGCTGCTCAATCCTGCATCTGTCCATTTACCCTTACACAGCGAGAACAAGGGTCTAAGCCCTCTTGTTCACTGACCCTTTTCACACAGGAGTTATGTGAATACAATACACTGGAGAATACAATAGAATTGTCACACTTAAAACATTTCATGAGCCATGCCATTATACTACTTGAAAACACAGAAAATGTGCATATTTGTTGACTTTTAATTATCTGTAACAATCAAATAGCTGAACTGTTTGCACTGCATTTGCAAAGCAAATTCATTTCTTCTTTACAGTGCCCCCCACAGGGCTTTCTTATCAGTTACAGTGCTGGGCTCTGACTGCAGCCTCACCAATCTCCTCCTTATCTTATAGTACACTTAGGATTTGTGTGTCCAATCCAATGACTTGCCTTCCTTCCTAGCAGCATTCTTGACCCTGAAATATAACTTAAGGGTTCTTTTCTCTTCCTTTTCTCAATGGGAACTTTCCCAGCCAGTTGGATAGCTTCCTTCAACAATAATATAAAGCCAAGAAAAATATTTCTAAATACATGCTTATGTCCAGAAAACAGTATGATTAATTCTATCAGATATACACTACACACAAGCGCGCGCGCACGCGCACACACACACACACTGGAATATATGAATATCTGTTCCTTTATATCGCTCTTCATTGTCTTCCTGAACTGGTCCTATGTCTGTACTTACAGCACAGAAACCAGCTGGAAAGTTAGCAGATGAAGAATCCAGGTATTTTCAAAGATCTATTCAATATAAATATTTTTCTATTGGTGTGATGATGAATTTTATGTGTCCACTTGGCTAGGCCATGGCAGCTCATTTTTAGCAAAATTTCAATCTAGATGTTGTTGTGAAGGTATTTTTAGCTGTGATTTCAAGAAAACAACTTGCCTTCCATACTGTGCATGGACCACATACAAGCAGTCAAAAGTCTTCAGAGCAAAGACTAAGATTTCCTGAAGAAGAAATTTTCCTCAAGATAGCAACACAGAAACCCTGTGTCTTAGTTTGCAGCCTAATGCCTGGTGCAATTTGGACTCAAAATTGCAACATCACCTCATCTGAATTTCTAACTTGCCAACATGCCCTACAGATTTTGGATTTCCCATAGTCGTGTGAATCAATGCCTTAAAATAGAAGTGTGTTTGTGTGTCTCTGTGTGTCTCCTATTGGTTCTGTTTCTCTGGAAAACCCTAACTAATACAACTGACTACATTACTACCTTATAAGAGTTTTCTGACTCACTTTTACTACCTTTCAGGAGAGTAGAAATACCTACTATAATTTACATTTTACAATATTTGAAAAGACAGACTGCAGAACTTTCACCAGGCTGAATTAGGAAACCACAGTGCTCCTTCCAGCTCTATTATTAACCATCCATACTACCATAAGAAAGTTATTTAAGCTATCTGGCTTGTCATATTCCAAAAGCGGTTAATCACACCATTCATTGGATGTTAGGTAGTATTAACACGAAATAATGTAAGCAAAGCCTCTAAAAAGATACCTATCTAGCACATAATATTCAATATATTTTGTAGTACATAATTCTAAGGTAAAAAGATAAAATGAAAGCCAAGTTTAAAAAATTACTTAAAATAGCAGTGATTATTATTAAATTATAAAAACGTATATCATTTTAAGGACTTTAAATTGATTTTTACCTTCGCATGACCTGTATGGTAACACCCAAAATTCCAATAATAAATGTTCATTCTTTTGGTTTAAAATTTTTATTTCTAATAAAGCTTCTTATAGATTTAAAAAATTACATCATAAAGTTAGTTACACTTTAGCATGAATAAGGGGCTAAGTCCATGAGGTAAAGTAGGTTAAAGTTGGCTTACTTCATAATTTTTCTCAGCACCTGTTCGGAATATTACAGAGACAGAGATGTAAGGTGTCAAATGAGTCTCTATCCTAATAGAAATACAAGCTGTTCCCAATTCAGAACACTACTTGAGAGAAATGCTGCCTGGAGTAGATGCTTTTAATTTAAGTGTGGCAAGCCACTCCTCTGTTTCCCTAGAGGTTCATCATTACAGCTCCTTTGAGTCATACAGACAGGTGGCCTTATCTCTCACCTGTCTTCCTGATTCTCTAGGGAGAACATAATCTTTCATGTGATCTGATGGAGTCAGGAGATCTGCTACCAACAACTGGTGCCACAATGACAATTCTCCTATTAGAGATTCACTGTGCACTATTCCTCTCCCTGTGGTAGGCTTGTAAAATGTACATATTTACAGGACAGATTTTTTCTTTTTTAATGTAAAGACATTCAAACCTATTAGTAACTGATCAGGCAATTTCTTAGAAAAAGGATGATGGATCACCAGAAATCAATCAAAGCCAAGGGAAAGGCAGAAAGATAAGAAAGAGTAAATTTTTCACAATTTTTAAAATTGTTAACCTTACCATAATTAAATAGAAAGTCCACAAATCAGAGCTTTCAATGCCCCATTTTGCCACTTACTAGCCATGTGAGCCTGTAGCAAGTCTTAATTCACAATTCCTGTGAACCTTGGATTCCTCATCTACAAATGGGAAACATACTTACTACCACTCCAAATTGTTATATTGGAGTAATATAATCAAAGCACAAATCTAGCATAAAGGATGCCCTAAATCATAGCTATCATCTTAAAGAGCTGTGCCAAAATGGTCAACTTTATAGAAGCTTCCTACAGTCATAGCTGGACTGCCTTTGGCAAACTTCTAAGTCACTGGGAGCTTTTTAGTCCTATCATCTGCTGCATAGAGATAATTTAATTTCATGAGATTATGAAATGATATAAAGTGATACACATAATGTACACAGTAGGCATTCAATAAATTAGAGATATACTATCCTTACGTCAAGTCACCTTCTCTCACTGTCTCTCAGCAGTCTGTTTTACACACAGAACTAGATTAAGTCTTTAAATGCATAAGTCAGAGTATATCACATCTAGACTTAAAACCATCCATAGCTTCCCACTTCACTCAGAGTAAAATCTAGTCTGTACTGCGGCTTATTGACCCTCAGGTCTTTTGATTTCTGCCCAAATATCACCTGGTTAAAGAAAGTTCTTCCCGGACAACCCTATATAACATTACCTCCCCGTACCCCAACCAACACTCTCTACTCCTTAACCTGCTTCAGTTTTCCCCACAGCATGTATCACCACCTGATATGTCATATATTTTCTTGCTAATCTGTGGTGTCTGTTTCTCTCCCACTGGACAATAAGCTCCAGGGGTACGGGGACTTTGTTTTCTTTATGAATTTGTTCCCCAGTTCCTAGCACAGTGACAAACCCAGAGTGAGCACTCAAGAAATAATTTGTGAAATTTAGCACGCCCTGATGAAGCAGTGGTTAGGTCAACTGCCTCTGAAGGACACAGGACCACACCTGAGTTCGAGACCCGAGTCCAAGGAGAAATAACCAGTGTAAACAACTAAAATGAAAATAAAGTAAAATTCCTTCTCCTCCTACCTGCCTGCCTGCTCACTTTCATTCAAAATTTGTGAAATGGAAAAATGAGCAGTGAATGAACTTTGCAAAACCATCTGCACTGTCTAACACATAATAAATATTCAATAGATACTGAATTCCTTCAATAAATACTAGCTCTTACCAATAGGAAATGGGGTTGAGGGGGCAAGCAGTGGTGGGGGTCTAACGGACAATGGTGAAGCACTTTTGGTAATCTGATGGTAAGCAGAGTACGTTGGCATATATTTGAAGACTGGGGAAACTACATATATGGGTTCATATTATTTTGTACATCAAAGTTACCTCAATAAATACTAAAAATTAAAAATAAATAAAATACATTCATTCTAGTTCCTTCTTATCTTCCTTCTCCCTACACTCATTACCTGTTAAACTTGCCCTGAAACTTGTCTTGGTAAAAGAGGTTTAAACCATTACAGAACTTCACCATGCAAAGTAAAACTCTCTGAACCATACACTAGAAATGAAACTGTTCTCAAGAAGCTAACTGGAGAGAAAACAGAGAACTGAGGTTAGACACAGCCCCTGAATCTGGCAGAACATTGTGCCCCCTGGCGCAGTCTCAATGCCTACTAGCTACATGGCTCTGGACAAACTACTTAACCTTTCTGAACTTTAGTTTTCTCATTTATAAAGAATATCTACTCCCTAGGGGTGCTGTGGGGATTAAGTGACGTAATGCTCATTGCCGAACACAATGCCTGCTTCACAGGAAGTGCTTACAAAATGTGAGCTACCATTTTATTATAAATCAGTGATCACAGAATGCTGTCAACAAAAAAATGTCTTTTCTTGAGCAGTTTCTCTTTTTTTATGGTTATCTCTGAAGCTACAGGGAACTGAAGATGTTTGACAACACAGGAAATAATGAGCGTCATTTGTTTATAAAAAGCATCATTCTCATTTCAGAAGCTCTTTCTCACTTCCCTGGTTTCCTGAAATATCTGCATCTCAGACTTCCTGATTCCTTTGCTCTAATAAACAAATGAGTTTGCCCAGAGTCACGGTGATTACAAATATCCTAGAAATAAAACTCAAGAAATCTGTATAGACTGCCTAATACTCCCATAAAATCCAAAATTACATGTTTTTCTTTTTTTTTAATGTACAACGTTTGGGTTTCTGAATTAATCTTAACCATGAAGGAATCCATTCATTTTACAACACATATAAATGGAATTGTTTTTAATCTCTAGGTATGAAAAATGTAATGCTTAATTAATCACAACATATAAACAGAGAAACAAGGTAGCACAGAAGAGCGTATGTCCAGTCAGGAGATTCTCTTTCCACCTGTAACTCTAGCCACCAGAATATATGTTTGGCATTTCAGGTCCCTTCTCTGGGCTTCATTATCTCAAAATAACAAGCCAGGCTAGATGATTTTGAGGTTCCTAAATTGTCCACAAGTCCAGCAGCATCTCAAAAGTTCTTTTGATGACCCAAATTCCAACTGTTTTAATGCTTTGTCTTCAAACTTATACAGTATCTGTTCATAAATTTACTCCGAGCTAAGTTTAAAAGCTAACAAATTGGAGATCTTACAGACTGAATATCACATGTAAGAGAGAAAATAGAAAAGACTTCTCCTAATTCTATAACCTATCATCCTCTCAAAAAAAAAGTGTAATATGGACTACAAGACATTTATAGAAAAAATTTAACTCCCAAAAACAGTAAATGAAATTTAATAAACAAAACATATTGATGACTCCAAGTGCTATTTCATAATTTATCTGGATTTTTGTCATAAAAATATTTCAGGTCTCAATTTGAGATCTTATGTCCAACTTCAGTTCATAAATTATAATAAACATTGTGCTGTTAGGAAGTTGATTTGGGTTAATTGAAATAACAAATATGTACTGAAATACAGGACTTGAAAATTGAGTTACTAGAGTACTTCTTAATAACCCATGTGAGGATGAATTCTACTGTCTATGGGAAATGAAAGTGCTGTGTCATCCGCTTTAAGACTAAGAGATAAGAAGCAATAGATTCAGTGTGCTACCTAACCCAAGTAGCACAGAAATTAAAATAAATTAAAATAAAAATTAAAGGTCATGCCTTGGCCCCCTAGGTAGGGAAAAAGAATATACGTACCTTGCCAATGATGTCCAAATTTGTAAACATTTGATGACTCTAAGGATAGAAATTAAAACTTTGGGACACACATAGCTCTGATCTGAGAGAATCTACCCAAGGGAACTTTCTATTGTCATAGGAAAAAACAAACAAGGATCTCTCATCAATATATTACAGATGTGACAATACTCCAAAAAGCCTTCCTACTAATTAGAGATGCCGGATAAAATAACAGATAGATAGGTGATAGACAGACAGACAGACAGACAGGATAGATACAAAATGTGTAAGTGTGGTAGAAAGAAAGTAAAGGAAAAATCTTCCGAAACCAATGAGATCAAGATGGCAAAAGCATAAATACAGAGAAGACACACTGATGCCTGTGACCTAAAGCTTCACTCTGATGGCCAAGCACCTGGGCAGACACCAAGACAAAGACAGGAAATCTTATAGGTATATTCACAAGTAAAGTCAGGGAAAGTACGAGTTAGGAAAACAAAATAAAATACCCTAAGATAGAAAGGACAATTGCCAGTCTCAAGCATGAAGGCGGATGGAGGAAAAAAAAAATATTTTCATTGCAAGTTGCTTCTCATGGGTATTTTGTGGCCAGTTATATTATCTATGTGGTTTGAAAAGCTCTAACAGTGAGAATGTATTTTCAGATTTTTCATGGCTAATAAAGCCTTAAAGAAATAAAAGAAGATCCTCTGTGGAAAAATGTACCATCAACCCGTCTCAATTACCCCAATAAACAAAACAAATAAATAAATAATGAAATAAAGTTACCACTAAGTTCCATCAAATGAAAGCACATGATAGAAAGATGTAAAACATATCATGAAACAAGGTCCCACCGAGGAAATACAGGAATTACAAAGACACAAACCCATAGACAAAAGTTTCAGGTATATTAATGACCAGATAACAAACAGAAATATTTTATATGTTTAAATAAAGAGAACAAGGTATGAAAAATAAAAGCTAGGAACAAGAGCGTATCAAAAATAACCAAGCAATGAAAAATATAATAATTCAAATTAAAACTCACTGAACAGAAACATAAAAAGAACGCAAATAAGAGAAGCACAAATGAGAAAAGAGGCAAATGAAATGGACATTTTGTGAGAGGAAACACTAACAAGCATATAAAAAAAAACGGCATCATTAGTAGTCACAGTAAAGCAAATCAGAACCACAATGAGATAACATACTGTATGTGTTCAATTGGTAAAGATTTTTAAAATCCAATAATCTTATGTGTTAAAAAGACATGACCTTGGTGTGCCCTGGTGGAGCAGTGGTCAATGGCCTTCTAAGGAGCAAACTACATACCGCTGGGCTCGAGTGCCGGGCCCAGGGGACAGCAACCAGTATGAGCAACTAAATAAAAATAAAGATGCTGCTTCCTCCTCGCCCTTCCTGCTTACTTGCCTACTTGCCTTTCTTCCTTCCTGTACCTTTCCCTTAAAAAAAAAAAAAAAAAGTAAGGAAAAGACAAAGCCTCCTGTGCTCACTTACATATGGCTGATGAAAGTTTCAGTAGTGCAAGGGCTTTAAAAAGCAGTATTATTTCCTACAGTTGAACTTTCACATATACCCCATGATCCAGCAATTTCACTAAACATATACCCCCAAATTTTCTTACACATATAGTGTGAGAGATACATACAAGAAAACAGGAAGTAGCACTCAAACAAGTAAAGGCCTGGACATGAAATTATTTACAAGGAAATGAACAAATTGTAGTACAATCACAAAGCAGTCAAATGACTACAGGATGGTGGCATGAAACAATAAGTCTGAATATTAAAACATAATATTAAGTGAAAAAACTGAGTTCCAGATAATTACAGTGTTTTTTATTAACCTAAAAACAAGTAAAATTATTTAATATAGACTTATTAGGAATATAGAGAGATGCAATACAGTCAGTGAAAAGGGAAACAAGAGAATAAGGGTGTTTCAGAATGATGGTTACCTTGAATAAGAAGAATCAGGTGGCTGGAAGGGAGAGCTCGTATAGTTAGAGACAGTTTACTGTCAAGATGTTAACTTTTGTTCTGAATGGGGGTTGTGCATGCTTATCAGAATAATTAACTAATAAAACCTGGCCAGGCATGAGCCAATGATAAGAGCTTTCAGCAATCAGCCACTTTAACTCTCTTTTCATTCTTCTTTATCACCAGCATGCCATCTATATGGCTAAGTGCAGCTCACATGTACCCCAATGACCCAGGTTCACATCTTGGGGCTGAGGTGAAAAATCAAGATGGACAACGAAATAAAAAATAAAGAAAAATATTTCTTCCTCCTCTCTCTTACTGTCTTTTTGACTGCTCACCTTTATTTCTCCCTGCACCTTTCCTTAAAAACAAAACAAACTAAAAAACTCCCGTCCATCACAACTACATTTAGGGATCATTTTAGAGTTCATAGAATCATGTCAAAATATTTTTTCATTGAATCACTACAACAATCCTATAAGGTATATATTTCTATTATCCTCATTCCACATCAAAGACAGCTATGGCTCAAAGAGATGAAATGACTGTTTCAGTTTAAGTCTTAAGTCTTAAAACTCCAAATATTGTCTTCTTTCCTACACAAGTCTGAAGAATACTTTTCTAATCACTGCCACCACCATCACCCCCACTCCAAATCATGTGACAATTAGGAGATCTTAAAGAAGTAATGGAAGTATGCTTCTAAATCACCAAAAGCAGATGTCAAAACTAATCCCCTTGAGAGAGAAGATGCCTCACAATAGTGGATTCTCCTTCCAACCACTTGAACAGGGTCCTGTTGGAAGACATTCATCATTACTAACACCATTTTTAATGGCACACAAACACCTTCCAGAACACAAGTCAGAAACGAATTTTCAGATGTCACAAGGACTTAGGCACTCTTAAATTGGCTCTACTCATATCACATCAGATATATGATCAGACACATTTTATATACAATTTTCTACTAAATGTTTGAAAGTTCTTTGTTACTTAAACTTGGTTCAAATAACTTTTTTGTAATTTTATATTTCATTTATGTACAATCATATTAAAGTTGAATTGCAAATGCCCACATGAAATGACACATTTTGTTGGCAGGCAAGCAGGCAGTTAAGAGAGAGGAGGAAGAAATATTTTTATTTATTTTTATTTAGTTTTAGGTGGCATGTTGGTTATAAAGAGAAAAAGATAAAGAAAGTGAAGATGGCTGGTTCATGACAACTCTTGTTATTTAAAGACCATTTTAAAATTTCAAGTTCCGAAGTTCTTATTTTGGAATCGATAATATATTTAAGCCTCAGTCATTCCAAAGACTTTTGAAGTACACATGCTAAGTAAGACAAGAGTATCTAATAAACACAGAATGTCTTAAATGTCTAATGGCAAGAAGCAAAGACTGCAGACTATTGGCCTACATACCTGAGGACTCCACCTCTGGCCATCCCTGAGGTCCATCCTTAGAGCTTCTGGATCTTAGCACAGGTGAACCCATCCACCATACTGCTCATCGCTGCCATCCTTGACTACTGCTTAAATTCAAGCCCACGGGCAACTCTCTTCTCAAAGACTATGTCCTCTTGATATCTGTACCTCTTCCAATGCTGCCCTCTAAGCCAAGTTTTTCTAGGACCCCCTTAGAACCTTCATTTCACTGACAAGCTCTACCTCACCACAGAAAGTGACATTTCCACTGCTTGTCTTACCTTAATAATTTAAGTACCTGTTCTCTGCCCCCCACACACATTCCTCCGAGAGAAGCTGCTCTTTCTCCCATGCATTCCATCAAAATCCTGCTCCTTTCTGAAATCCAAGCAATCATCCACAATACTCTCCACTTCTCTGAACCATCTGACCTCTGGTCACACCCACTCATTCAATGAGGACTTTTAACATCTGATTCATTGCTTCTTCTCCACTCTGAGTGCCATCCTCATCTCCATATCATTTGGATGAGCCATTCAAACATCTTAGCCACAAATACACCTAATCTCTTGAGCTCAAATAATCTTCACCTTCTCTTATCTCCTACCCTCTGGCCCCATTATGAATGTCACCACCTGGAAATGAACCAACTCTGAAACTTCTCACTCTAATCCAATGATACAACCTCAAATTTCTGGCTCACCAATTCTCTCACTCTGAAGCAAATCAAATCTCCCATTCTCCTACCTCCAGTACATCTGGGGATCCCCAATCCACATCAGAATTTTGATAAGTAATAATAAACAGAGATAGCAGTCACAATGTGCCAAGTACTATTTTGAGTACTACACAAAGATGAAGCCTCGCAATAATATTATGAAGCTATGACATTCATTCTAAAGTTGAGGAATCTGAGCTATAGTGAAGCTAAGTAACACACAGAGCCCAAAGGCACTGAGCTGGTAAGTGCTGAAATCAGAATTTAAACTCATACAGTTGAATGTCTTTAGAACACATTCTTAGCCACTCCATTATACTGCTATTATTTGCTAAAAGGTTTAAGCTTTAGCTCAAAATTAAACTGGGCCCAGTCCACTAATAACAATTATTGTAGTATATAATACTTTAAAAATGTAATTCTGTTCCCATGATGAATATATAAGTTTCAAAAGAGTATCAAGAAGGCTGCTTTAGATATATAAAATACAATCTAAGTTGGCAATATGCCATGATAATTGAGCCTATGATTTTCCATTTTTTCCCATTTCTCCTCACTATGATTTCCCACTTTACAACTTTCTCTTACTCCATGATGGTTAAGCAATAATTATTCAGGGGGAAAAGTGACCACAGCTTCATTATTAAAAATTTGTTGAAATCCCACAATTCCCTAGGGCTAAGGCTTAGAACAGAGCACAATCTCTCTCTTCTATGGTGACACAATTCTTCCTGTTAAAAATCAGATCAAGAAGCTAACTATAATAAAGAAACGACTCTGGAAAAAACAACTTTAATATGTTCCTAAGGAAACAGTATTGTTCTGTTTTTTAACTTGACTGAATCTACAACTAGTAAAAGAGATATTTTTCAATATCAACTAATAAAATACTTATACTGTACCTAGAAATGTAAAATATTCTCTTATTCAAAGTTACGTACACTTAGGGAAATGAAAGAACCATTTCTAGAACATATCTGAAAATATAAAGCAAACACTAAATAACTGCCTAAAGAATCAGACAATGCCTGACATTCAACTGACTCATCCTTCCACTTCACCTCCCACCTCCAGACCCAACTGTTCATTTTTATATTTAAAAAGAAGAACTATCCAGGTCTTTAGGAACAGGCCATGCACCAAAGAATTCTAAAATTCTCCAACCTTACTGATTCCTTTACTCCTGAGGATACATAGTAATACAACAGTTCAATAATCAGATATTTAATCCAAATGGTTTTTCTGTGTTGATGAAAGTCACAAATTTATATAACTTGTCATTAGTGAGAAAAATTAAATCTGACTAACTCTAGCTCACACTTTTTTAAACTGGAGATTAATCTGCTGTTTTACAGAAACAAAAGAAAATCAACAAATGAAAGGATAAAAAAAGGTGCCAAGAATATTGGCTAACTGACTTTTCTGACAGCTTCTCTTTAAAACACGAAAAAGCTGAGTGAACAAAAGGAGCTCAACTTTAAAGTATATGTTTGTGTTGAATGTATAACTTCTGCCTTTCTAAACTCTCTGGGCAAAGTTTATGTTCAATAATGTTTAACCTTCTTGGAATGCAGATGGAGAAGAAAAGGCTGAAAGCAGTATGTTACAAGTGATTATTATCACAGTTCAAGGGAAATGGTGACCAGGATAGTAAAGAAAAGGGGACTCTGCAAGTTACAGAAATTAAGACTATGAAAGCACATGTTCTGTAAGAATCCCATTGCTTCTAAAAGATTCATGCTTAACTATTCAGTTTTACTGAAGTTAAATAAAAACAAAAATTTTTGCGTTGTCAAAGCTGCTAAAAATTACAATGCATTCTCAATTATCTACGTCTATTTCTAATAGGGATAATTATAAATGAAATTTGCAGATACTTCTAGAGCACCCTAACTCATGATGGTTTCAAGCTTTCTGAATTAAGCTTTCAACAGAGCTAGAAAACAGAGGTAGAGTTTATTGAGTAACAGAAAAGTAGAAGTATGAGCACCAAGATGAAAATAAATAATCAACCTCTGGAAAACTATCTCCTGAATAGAGAACCATAATGGAAAGTGATGTCAATATTAAAGATTAACTCAATCGATTAGGCAACTCAATAGCTTGTATTTCAGCCATCATCAAAATTTCATGAGTGCTGTGAGAAGACAAGTGTAATTTGCTTGAATAACGTAATACTGGAAATGGAAGGACTCTACTTAAAAAAATTATAAGACTAGGTATCATTTGCATTTCAGCAAGACAAAGTCAAACAGTGTGATAGCAGGTTGTCTTTGTGCCTGTTTTGTTTCAATTATAATTCTATTTTCATATCAATACATTTACAAAGAACAAAAATAGCAACCTTGGGAGGAAATCAGTTTTTAGGTATTAAAAGTTTAGGTGTATTTAGAAAGAAAATACCTATAACTCCTGAACTGTTACACATTATGTTTAATTCTTAAACAATGAGCACACTTTACCCACCATTCATCAAAATGGTGTTATAAAATGTTCTAAGTAAATAGCCAACTAATAAGCAAATAGTTCTTTGTTAAAAGAGAAAAAGTGAAACTAAAAGAATCATAAGATAACCACAGGTTATTGCCATATTCTGCCTTTCTAGAAACCTTCTAGCAGTAAATACCTGAAATCTAAAAATATTATTAACAAAAATTCATTTTACTCTATTGAAAACAAAAACCAGATGAGAGGATTGATGAAGCAGTGTAAATTATATACGCTTTAAATAAAGTTGTTTCTTTTTTAATGTTTTAAACCTTTCATTAAAGATTTTCAACCTTTACAATAACAGAAAATAACAGTCATTTACACATTATTCACTTTCAACAACTACCAACTCCTGATCAGTCTTGTCCAACTATTTCCCTACACACACTTCCTCCTCCATCCCCACTGGATTGCTTTTAATCAAAGTCAGTGGTTCATTTAGCATTCTCCAATAAGATGGATTTTTTTTAATATCCTAAGAGTTTGAATATTGCAATGTTTCAACCCACGGCAATCGTTATTCTTATTGATTGGACAGGAGCCTCTTAAAATTTACTCCTGGTCCTTCTGATGAGATCATGTAAACTCTGATTCTCCCTGGCTTTCTGGTTTGACAAGACGTGCTGAACTCACTATGCATTTCCTGTTCCAAATCGGAAATCATCAGGCTGACCATATTTCCTTGAGACAAAAGAGGAACAGGGCTATTGGGTCCCCTCAACAGACTGGACTCGGGGCAATTCAACTGTGCCTTTTGCCCCACATTACGAATGGTCCTGGTTTATTAAACATGGGACAAAACTGATGGTCAGAAACTATGAAAACAAAGAGTACTGTCCCATTTAAAACAGTACATATGGTCAGGCTAGAAATCAGCCATTTCTCCCAGGAGTCTGTGATGACTGCTGTGGGTGTCCTGATTTATGGAATCCCTTCCCCCAGTCAGTGCTGCTCCCAGCTGCTGCAAATGTTGACCACTAATGGTTCACAGATGCCCCTTCTTCAAGAACTCCCCTGAGCTAAAGAGCGCATCGTCATACCCCCTCCCTAGTATCCTCTGACCAGTGACTAACTAGCTGGAGGACAAAAGCCTTACTTCAAGTCAAGACTAATGCTGTGGTGCATTTATGCCCCGAGTCCTCTATGTAGGACCAGGTTAAAGCTAGTCTCCAGCCAAGTCTATAGTCTTGCTTATTAGTGCTTGTTCCTTACTCTAACCTTCTTTTACTCTTCTCCTAAGAGCTCTCCTCAATAAATCACCTTCGCAAGAAGTCCCTCTCTAGTGAGTTCTAATTAAAGAACCCAACCCAAAACATACTTTTTTAGTAATAAATTATATTAGGATACCATAATATGTACACTACTATTGGATTGGTCATTGTTCCTAGACCTTTTCAGAGAGCAGAGATAGGAAATACTTCGAGAGAGAGAGAGAGACTGAAAGGAAGCAGGCAGGAATGAAGGCATGTAGGTCCTTGGGTTTTATGTGAGCTACACCAAAGCAACAAATGTAATGCCTGAGCCACCAGGGCATGCCAGAAATACGACTTTAAATGAAAAAAAAAAAATCATTATGAGTGCAAAAGGTTACATCACATTCAACTTCAGAATTACAGAGATTTAGCTTTTCTCATTTTCTAGCTCCATCTCTTCTTTCTGCCACTGAAAACTCCAGCTCCTAATATCAACATATCTGTTTTCTAAACAATTTCTGAAGGTTTTCGACACAAGAATACCAAGTGATCATGAAATAACACAATATTTTAAATTAGTATTCAAGTTTGTTGTTTTATATCAATTTTGCTTACTCTGAAATACAATGCTATAACCATATGACAATAATTACACAATGTTAAATTAAATACATTCTAGAGTATTAAAACTTCAACTAAGAATTTCCATTCTAGGTATTTTCTCCTTTAAACATAATGATGCCCTTGTCATCTTATTCATAATATTCACTCCTCAATCATGCATATACTGGGCGTATAAAGGACATGCATATACATGTCCTTCAGTGAGCAGTTAAATCCTTCACCAAGTATTTGCAATTTATAATCTCTATTTAAAACATCTTCATGTCTCTAGTTTTCATGATAGTTTTACTTATAATTAGTTAAAACTATACCTTTAATCTTATATCTTATCATTTGGGGCCCTTATTCTAGAAACTTGTATTGTTATTCTCCTGCCTCCTTGTCTGAAATTGCTATGCTTCAACTTAACTTCTTTTCAACTGCGATAAAATACACACACCATACATTTTACCATCTTAACCATTTTAAGTATACAGTTTAATAGTATTAAGTACATTTACACTGTTGTGCATCCAATATCTCCACAGCTCTTTTTCATCTTGCAAAACTAAAACTGTATAATCATTAAACAACTACCCATTCCCTCCTCTCTACCAGTCCCTGGCAACCACCATTCAACTTTGTTTCTATGATTTTGACTATTTATAAAAATAAAATCATATAGTATCTGTCTTTTTGTGATACACTCATTTCACTTAGCAAGTGTCCTAAAGGTTCAATCGTCGTTTAACTTTTGACTACTGTGAATATTACTACTATGAATATGGTGTGCAAATACCTCTTCAAGACCCTTGAAATTCTTTTGGGTACATATTTAGAAGTAGAATTGCCGGATCATGTGGCAATTCTATTTCAATTCTTTTAGGAATGGCTATCCTATTTTCTACAACAGTTACACATTGACATTTCCAGAAACAGTATACAGGGATATTTAAGTCTAATAGTAACAACAGACTAACTTCTTCATCCATCTTAGTGATGCTGAGCTGCAGATAGCATCGTATCAATGCTGATAAATCAGATATTCCCCAGCATCAGAATTGATGACATACTTTATCATTTTATAATGAGTAGGAGGTATGGAGGCTACAGTATGGATTAGGCAGTATTAGATGAAAATGGACTTGCAAATATATTGGTACCCTAGGGTGGCCATATAATGCTGATTGTGAGCAAACTCTCAGAGCTATATAGCCATTCCTTAAGAATAAGAAAGGTTAGAAAGATGAATCATTCTTTCCATTTACTAGAACCTACATTCCTCTTCCCAAAAATTTCTCACCCAATTCATTCATCTGAGTTAGAGCTCTTTCAAACAGATTGCAAGGATGAGGGATAGCTGCCTCCATCTAGACTTATGACCTTAAAGCAGTCACTAACTCTATGAGACTCAGCTTTGTCAAGTCATTAATAACATATGCCCAACACGAGCACAGGGTCAAGTGATATAATAAATATAAACATGCTCTGAAAAATCTGAAGTAACTTAACTACAACCGGTAACACAAAGCAATTAATATTCCTGAAACACTATTGTCATTGCCAGAACTAACCTCTCCTTTCCCAAGGGATGATCTAAATTCTGTTTAGATGTTTAATTTCCACAGTTTATTTTTTTTTAACCACACTCGTCACCTCCCAACTGAATGACTATTTAGAGGCACTATTCATAGAAATCTGACAAATCCTTGCTACTCACTAGGAGATTGTTTAAAGGAGTGCAAGGGAAGTGACATTTGGAAAAATTGAGAAGAAAAGACCCAGAGAGATGGAACCTTAAGCCTAGAAAGCAGCAGCTGTTTTTTTGTCAAGCACAATTACCTTTCTACTAATTAGAGCTAACAATGGGAGATCCTATCATTATAAGTACAGGAGCAAATGAGAATTTAGCAGGAAAAGAATGCTGAATCAGATCATCTCTAAAATGTCTTCAAACTTTAACATTCTTTGATCTCACAAAGACTGATAGGAACACAGTAGCAGGTGGGTGAGCTCCACCCTTTTCACAGATGATACACAGGAAATGACCTTAAATTATAACCCAGGAGACTTAGGGCAAAGATCAAGGAGTCATCTCAGATAACAATGGCTGTAAAATGCCAAACGGATTCCAACGGATTCTGGAATGTATGTGCTATGAGCATTAGCCTTTAAAATAAAGTAATCTTTTAGATTACTTTTTATATATTTTTATATCAGTCTTCCCAGATCAATTTGAAGATTGCTCTGGTTAGAGGTAAAGGAATAAACTACACCATCTTTAAAGAAGCTTTCTTTTCAGTCCAGTGATCCCTGGTAGTCCACGAAAACTGTGAAAATGTCTGAAAGTTTTCTTTAAGTTTCTTTTGCTTCAAGCTTAAGGAATTTAAGTTTTTAAGAAAATGGGTAATCCTGAGTATAAGGAAGACAAAAGAATGCCTATCAACCTTGCTGAAGTAAAAATGCTGACCTTGAAGAGAATCATGAGTAGGAAAGATGTGCTTATTTTTCTCCAAGCAGACATGAATTCCTTCACCAAATTAATCCTGGTTTCATGAATTGTTTTGAGACACTAAAGTTTATCTATATTAACACTGTTGATTTAATATAGTCCACTTATCTTACACGTTCCTGTGTACCATTTATCCTTATACCTATTGATAAAGAATGTATAATAAGTGAAAAATCTTGTTAAGATTTTGTAAGAGAGGCATAGCAATGCATAGAAATTCACAGCAAAGTCTCAGTAAGTTGAGATATTTGACCTTATTAATTCACTTCATTCTCTAGAATTCCAAAGAGAAAAAGGAAACAAACATTTCCTTTAGGAGCTTTGCATGTACCAATTAATTAAGTCAAAGTAAGGTATGACTATACAGTAAAGCATTCACAGAAAGGGAAATGTACTAAGGTTATATAAATAAAGCTGTCTGGTCCTACATATTTGAAAAGGAAAAGGAAAGGGAAGACTACTTAATAATCTAAGCAGGAAAGGAACAGAGAAACATCCTACTATATTTTCAACAAGATTAAGAATGTGTGGTTATGCTATACTAGAGCAAGCTCCCAACTATGAAAATGGCCTAAAGTTTAATAGCAACTTAAAAAACTTAAAATGATGCAATGTTCCAAAATATCTTACAGTCTTACAACAAATTAAAATGTAATCATAAAATTTCCCCAAGACTCAAAAACAAAATCCAGTGACAGAAGGAAAAGAAGGGTAATATCAAGGAAATGGTTTAGTAGGGGAAGGAGCAAAGAAGAGAGGCAGTAATTAGTACCTTTTGAAAATTTTTCTGCTACTTTCTCTAGCTGCCTTTTTTGGCCTAAGATGAATATCCTTGAATGAAAAAGCTGTAAACCTACCCCAGCTGAACATACCTATATTTCTGAGGAAAGAGTTGGAAGTTATAAGGAACTTCAATCCTATTCCTAAACTCTCAAATTGAAGGGCCCCATGCCTCATTCTCAATTCTCTTCTGCACTCTATCAATACTCACTTCTTGGGTCAACTGATCCCATTTTATGGAGTTGATGATGGTTATGAACTAAAGATTTCTACATCCAGGTTCATGTCTTCCATGAAATCCTGACACTCAATTGATTATCTAACAGATATTTCAAACTCAAAATATCCAAACATTATTTGATTTCCAAACTTCAAATCATACCTCCTGCTTCCTGAGAGTTCACCTTTTCAAAAAGCAGGTCCACCAATCCTCTGTGCTGTTTGTTTGTCCTCCAAGTCTAAGTAAAACTATCAGACTCAAAAGTGTGGAGCCCAAAAGTTAGAGGACAAAAGTTCATGGGTTTTGCCAGCAGGGAGGCAAGCTGCAATTTGAGCTATGACTTGGGAGAGCTAGAAAATTTTAATCTGATATTCTTTCACCTCTTGGAGGAAAGAGGAGATTCTAAATCATGAGAAATGTAGGTGTCACAGTTACACTGCACAGAAAACTGGAATCAGTGAAATGTAACAGGAATGGAGTTGCTGTGCCTGTTTATTTTCAAGTGCTCTGAACTTTTTATTTACCACCACCTCCAACACTGAACACACACTTACTGGGCCTGAGAGCTGCAAACAGGTTCAAATAAGGGGGCAGCAGAGCAGCCTCCGCCACAAAAAGAAGGAATCAATAAAACGCATGCCAAAAATGAGATTTAGGGTACAGCTATGGCTTTAAATATCAATTAAAATTATTTTGATTGAAAAAATAATTAAAAAACACAAAAATCTCACCTGTATCTACCATCTACACATGTAGGAAAATAAAATGTGTCCTGGAGGCCAAACAGATAAGTCCACTGCCTCCATACAACCCAAGAACCCGGGGCCAAGGCAGAATAACTAAGATGAACAACCAAATAAAATAAATAAACTTCTTCTATCTCCTCTCTCTACCCGCCTGCCAGCCTACTCACCTTCATTCCTGTCTACACCTTTCCTTTAAACAAAAAAAAGTAGGAAAGTAATACTCAAAAGTGACTTGAATACTTTCAGGAGAATTGATTAGGACAAATATTTAGCATTAGAAATGTGACCATTTTAATTTCTCCATTCTGAAATTACTTCAATCAGAGTGCTTGCATTTAAATCTTAGTTCCATCATCTAATAGCTATGTGACCTTGACATTTTCTACTCTGGAAAATGAGAAGCTACTGCAGAGAATTGCTGGGAAGATAAAGTAACAAAAAATAGGGAAGCTCACAAGAACAATGCCCACAGTTGACAATGTAGTGTGGAACCTGCTTTAAATAAAATGACTCCATCTCGTCTCTAAACTGCCATGATTCCAAGGTGAAAATTAAACAGGCTGACTCAGCAATTCAATGACTATAAGAAACAAAAGAAATCGCTCATTCAACAGCAGACTTCACTCTAAGACCTTCTGTTGAGAGACTTTTTGTCCACCATCAAAGACAGACAAACTTAGGAACCAATTCAAAGTTTCATAGTATATGAAACTAAATCTCTAAAATTCACCTATTCACCTAGCACCTATGCCCGGACCCGAACGGTATGTACCCACCTTGGGACTGCCTCCCTGATTTTGGCTGTAGACCGGAATCATGATTCCTATTCTCCAATAAATGCCTCTGATTATATTACAGTCTGATTATTTCTCTCTGGTTGACAGTAGCCAACATACAATAGATTTAAGAGCTCTTGTCTTGATGATGATGCTGATGATGATAACGAAAACGTTTAAAAACCCTAGGATTCAGACACCAAAAAAAAAGTGCTTTTAATGTCAAACACTAAAGCACAAGTGGAGATATAAATCTAATCCCAAATGTCTCAGTAAATGGTCTTAAGATATAGTGTAAGTTCCAAGACAAATTTACTGAGAGAAACTCAGGATAAATTTTTAGCTTACTCACCCTTGGAAACTTCTAATTTTTCAAAGGAATGAAATAAGAAACTTGCATATCATTAATAAATTTTATATTAGTGATCTGCATTGCAAATTCTTAGAGGATCATATGAGCGCAAATTATAAATTCAGAATAAGTAAATAAATTCAAACAGCCCAAGAAATTAAGGTATTATGTAATCCATGGATACGTGGCCCACATATCAAGAGGACATTTCTAATGAAAGGTGGCTGAAACTGCACTGTCATTTCTCCTTTGCATCTCCATCCTATTTAGTTGTTCTCATTCATGAGCCTGTCTCTTACTCAGATTGCTACTAGAAATGCCTAAAGTACTGCATATTAAATATTTAAGTAACTGTGACTCAACTACAGTTGATTTATTTTTTACTCCATCAGCAAGCCACAATCAGAGTTTCCTTCATGGCAATCTGATAAGTCTCCAAATGTGTAACAGGCTTCAGTCACCTTTATAGGGTAGCTTTAACAGGCACTACTAACTACACCCAATCAAATAAAGAAAAGTTGACAAAGCCTGTCACATATGACATAAAAACAGAGAAAGGTGAGCAGAGACCAGAAGGTTCCAGAAAGGTGAACTGAAATCATGTGAGACAAAAGCCAACAGCTTCCTTATAACCACTTCTGACAATTTTCAGTCTCCAAGATTACTACTTGAAGATGCAGATAACGGAGGAAGTAAGCTTTACCGGCTCCAAAGATCATTCCTCCAAATAATTTTATTGCCCCAAATAGCAAAGTAACCTCCACGGCTATTTCTTGCCCTCTATCCTTTCTGCCTTCCCACTGATCCTTCTGAAGGAGAGAGCAGTGAAGGCCATTTTCAGATTTCCCATCACCAGTTATCACCAGATGCCAGCAGAGAGTGTCACAATTAAGTGCAAATTCAGGCCATAATCACGTCATACCTATTATGTCTACAGTAGCTGGCCCATGTCCAGCTCCCATCTGACACATGTCGCTCATGTTTAATCTAAAATCATTCTTTAATCATGCTATTCACTTGTTCTCATATTCCCAGGAAGCATAGAAAATAACATTCAAATGCAGGGTTGATCTGGAATGAATTGGTTTTACTTCCTTTTCTAGCTTTATCTCTCATATAAATACCTACATCCAGCAAATGGTTCTCAGTACTTACTCCACTTTCCAGACTTAGCATCTGCTGCCTATTCAATTCCTCACCCATATTTTAAAGCCCAACTCAATCTCATCTCTTCCACAAAGTACTTAGTCCCTAACCACCCTATTTGGAGAGTGGAAAAAAAATAAAAGCAAAGAAAAAAAATCTCTGAATTCCTGTAGTGCTGACCAGTTGTACCACTCATTTCATAAGCTATTATTTCATATATAAAGATCATTCATTCCTTTATTCAATAAAGTGCATTCAGATGCTTGATGCCAGACGGTATCATAGACCAGATGATATGGTCCCCCAAAATTCAAAATCTAGGGGAGGAAAGGAAAGGAAGGAATGTCATTGACCGAACCGTCTCTTTTTATATGTCAGCTCAATTCATCCTGACAACTCAATGAAGTTATTGTTATTATCCCCTTATAACTACAAAGTTGAGTCCCAGAGAGTCAAACAATTTGATGAAGAGTCCCAGGTATAGTTTTTAAGTCTCCATTGATCCTTTCCTCCTTCAGACTCTCTGCCCATCTCTGCCTTGCTCTGTCCTTGAAAGGCTGATCTCTATCATCCGAATCACCCAAGTTCCTTTGCCTTCTAACTTGTAGTTAAGTGGGGCCAGTAAATGTGCTGCTCCCTATTCCCTTCTGACTCACTGGGTTCTGGATGCAACTGAATTTCTCAGCCACACTCCTGTGAGAGGATCTTCCATGGTTCTAAATCTTCTTAATGGAGTCCAGTAAAACCACTTCTTTCTACTGTCCCATCAGTCCAGGAGCAGGGAGTAGGTAGGTTCCAAGTGGTTAGGGAAACACCTTAGCTCTGTCCACACCTTTGTCAACAGTCCCTTCATTAAACTCTCTTTAGTAAAACCCTCTTAATGTGCCGTACGTTTCCTGCCAGAAACACACAGCAGGATTTGCTGGTTTTACTAAAGCGTTTGTCTTTTTTCACATAACTTTGTGGGAGATCTGTACCAAGTGCTGAGAATAAAAACAAATGATACCTCACTCTGAGAGGAAGGATCAGAAAAAGACATTTCTGAATAGGTCACTTGAACATGAGAAGTGAATTGGAATTCACCAGTCAAGGAGTGAAGATAGTCATTTAAAGACAAAGAAAGAGGTAATGAGGAACATGTCTTACTACCGAAGGCATTGATATACAGTGTTCGAGACAGAACGGAGCTCAGGAATTCTAGATAATGATGATAATCATTTCATCCTGATCTCCATGGGGGCATTAGAAAGAGTAAATTATAAGCTAATTTTTGAGCAAGAGAACTAATGTGACTATTCCCAACCTTCAGTGGATCCCATCACAGAAAATAAACACAATTATTTAATATAAAATACAATACCTTAATGATCCAGCCTCGCCTGACTCATACAGTCTCGGTGCTTTTCTACAAGTTCTTCTCATCTGAGATACCCACTTCCATTTTCTACCTGATAGCTCCTTACCTGTTAGGACTCATCTCAAATGTCTGCTTCTCTGCACCTATTTCTGATCCTCTAAGAGGCTTCCATCGGGCCTTATACATAACTTTACAACTGCATTTTCATAACATGGATACACATTATATTTACTTGTTTGCATGCCTGTCCAAAGACTCAACTTTGAATTCCTGAGAACAGGTACTACAGGAAGGTAGCATATTCTAGAAGTAAGTGCTTGGACTGTGGAGGTATGCTATTTAGATCTGTATCCTAGATGCTGCCCCAAACACATAGGTAACCTCAGGCAGGTTATTTACCCCCTTGAGGTCTCAGTTTTCATCATCCATAGAATGGGAATATTAACAACATCTGATTTATATTATAGAGCTATTAAACAAGTCATATATAATAATACCTTTTAAACACTAAGCTCTCAACTATCAGTCATACATACATGAATATGTAGAGAGAGAGAGAGAGAGAGAGAGAGAGAGAGAGAGAGAGAGCTCTGTATCCTTCATTCCTACATAAAAAGTATATGTTTATTGAATGAATAAATTTTCATATTATTTCATATTATTCTACACAGATACAAATTCTACCTAGATTGTCTTTGTTTTAGTAAGTCATGAAAAGAAGACCCTCATCTCTAAATATGTGCTTATTTTACAATTAGTTAAAGAGAAACAGGGCCTTTTCTAGAAAAGAATTCAGGTTCTTTCCATTGTCATTTGCCTGGGGTCACTAAGTCAGACATTTCCTAGGCTTCTAACAATCTCTATATGTACCTATCACACAGTTACCCTCACAGAAGGGCAATTCTGTTTTAATAATTTACTAAGACTTATTATATTAATAAGTCAAATCTTGATGACTTTCCTAGGCTAGAATGAAGAACTACAAAAATAGACTACCGCACAGGGATGGAACCATAAGGAAACTTTTTTTTAATGCTAAAGTAATTGCAGTCATGAAGTACTTTTTATAAAGATTTTAAATGGCATTTTCTAAGTCCCAAATCCTTAACTTTCACAGACTTGATAAAAATTTCTATAGAAAAAAACAAAAAATCAGAGCACATAGAACCACGTGCTCAGGAGGTGAAGACCAGTTCGCAGTGAGCCCTGAATTTCTCAGGTCAGGCAGCATTGCAGCCAGTAGAGACACAGGGCGTTCAGTTAGAAAAGGACAGCAATGTTGACATGGAACAACAGAAAGGCACCCACCTGAGAAGGCCAGCACCTTTACAGAGTCACCCTAGCTAGCTGCAGAGGGAGGTACAGGCCTATTGGTCTGAGGGCATCCTGGAGTGGTTTAGCCACCAGCCTCCCCAGCCTCCAGCCCACCTTCCTTCCCCACCAGGCTTCTCCCAGCCTGACAATCGTTAGTCATCTCCTCTCTTTGCTAACTCTGATCTCGTCATGACTACACCCCAGATTTTTGATTCTATGCTCCCTATCTGCATTCTAAATCTCAGCTCTAATGGGCCTCAGAAAATGCTAGTTTTTAAATCAATCTATCTAACAGTGAATGACTCCAGCCTCTGTGACAGCTCTTTGCCCCAGGTATTTTTGTGAAAGTCCGTTCCTTACTGGAACTCATATGAGCACCCTCTGCTTCCTGGAATTAGCAACGGGATAAGCTACTTATTTGTGGTTAATCTAATCATTTGAAAAACTAATAGAATGACCACACCATGTATTTAATATTTTTATGAAAGACAGATCTGTACTTACAGGCCTTCTGGTCGAAGCACCTTGAACAGAGTGATAGAACTCGGGCTGGACTCGGCTATTTTTCTTGATTCTCCGTTTCTTCCCTGAAATTTCTTGCTCACTCTGATGGTGAACTTCCACCATGGGCTTTGCTTCTTCCAGACGGGCAGCTGCCACCACTGCAGCTCGCCTTCTAATGTGCCGAGGGCTTGCTCTGAATCCCTGTGGCAGAAAACACAACAGATTTGTATGGAATTAGTTAGAAATTCTCTGGGACTAGTTATACGAAGAGCTCCAAAAGGCACCAAGCTTAATGCAATCATGTACAACCCCAAAGTGAGCACGTAGAAAGCGGCTTACCATGCAAGACAGATCTGTGTGTTCTGTAAGGCACCTCAGTGTTTCAGGGCCCCGGGTTACTCTAGGTGAAATTTTTTTAACCCAGTAAAGACAACCAAAACCAAAACAAAAAAAACTACAAAACATGTGGTTACATTGCTTTATGTATGTATACACAGAAATCAGATTTTGTGTGAAGGATACTTCCACTTAGTCAAGAAGCAGGGCATAGGGTATAGGACTGAGTATAATTCCAGGGTAAAGTGCCACTAAACATTTCTGAGAGCAGATTCTTGAGGAAGAGAAGCAGGAAGACAAAGCATCGTTATCAACACCCTAAAATGAAGATGCAAAGCTAAATGCAGACTGCACAGTAAAAGGTACAAGTTCAGCTAAACTATATTATGTATTTGGAAAGATTTAGGAATTACCAAGTTTGGAAAATATCAATGAATTAAACAAAATAGTCTCTGTCCTTGAGTAACTTACAGTTTACTGAAGAGAAAAAAAAGAAGCCCAAGACAGAGTTCATGAACACACAGGAATGTGTATTAAGGGTGAAAGGGGCCGCTGAGGACCCCCAGGTCTAGCTGATCTCAGAAAGAATCAATGAATGAAGCTGAATATAGTCTTGGCCTAGTGGATGAGGGGGTGGCATTTCAAGGATGAGTGGAATTGGTATTCGAGGCAAGGAAACAACATAAGGAGTGAATGAATAAGTAAAACGATGGATGGATGAATAAATATTTATGTAGCAATAAAAACCAGTATTTGATCATGTGCCAGGATGAGTACGAGCAATGTATGAAGTATGTTGGCAAATCAGAGGGAAGAAGGCATTAAACGCTCCTTGGAAAGCTTCTTTGAGGTTGTGGGTCTTCTGAATTTAAAAGGGTGTCATAAAAATTAAAGATTGTGAGTGTGCCCCGGTATAGTAGTGGTTTGGTCAGCTGCCTCTGGCGGAAGTGCAGTCCAAGCACATCCCAAAGACTGGGATTCATCCTGGGCTACCAAAAACAACCAAAATGTACAACTAAACAAAATAGATAAAACGTTTCCTTCTCCTCCCTTCCCACCTGCCTGCCTGTCTACTCACCCTACTTTCTATTTGCGGCTTTCGTTTAAAAATGTTTTAAGATTGTAGTAAAGGCATAAAGAGTGGATAGGGAACATTTATGGAGGAGAAGCAGTATGGCTCACCGAAAGATTAATGCTTACAAGGGGAATCTCACTGAAGGATTCAGGAGAAAGTCTGCAGTCTGCCTGTGGAGATCCTGTGTATCAGGCTGAAGGATATGAAGGAGGAGATAAAAGAAAAAGTAAGGCGTGACCTAGAGAATCTAAAATAGTACAGAGGGCAGCAGAAATCAATGAGGAAAAAATACAAATGAATTTTACTATTTTATGTAATGATGTCATATTTTCCCAAATTGTTTGCACATCCCCAAATGCATCATACAACTTAACTGAACATGTACCTTTTGTTATATCTTCACTTTAGGGTGTTTAAAATGAAGCTTTGTATTCCTGCTTTCGTTCCTTCAGAGGTTGCTGAGAGTCTGCTTGCTGAGGTCAATGTTCGGGCACTTCTTCTCACCCCAAACACATTAGCCTGTTCCGATCCCTCCTCTGTGTGTAAGCTTAGCTGGATCCTCTTCAAACCAAAATAACCCCAGAAGAGCCCCACAGCTCCCACATAATGCAAGAGTGCTCCAGCAGCTGCCACAGAACAGGAAGAAGGAGGAAGAAGGAGCTGGGCCAACTGACAAAACACTCTACAGCAGAGTCGAGACCAAATGAGCCAAAAGCAGCCACCACACAGGCTGCTTTTTAAATATGCAGGTTCTAGCATATTCTTAATGAGATAATGGAAAATATATACTGCTGTCTCCCCTGGTTCCTAGCACAGAGTTCCTGAAAGCCTTGAAATCCTAGTAAGAGGGCTGGGAGCATCTTTTGTTACAAGGAAGCAGCTCTGGGTGGGCTCTGGATGGGGGTTGGTCACTAGGAAGACCAAGTCATGATTAGAAGCTTTGAATTTTCAACTCCACCTTTCTGCCTCCCAAGAGTGAAGAGAGGCTAAAAACAGAATTAATAATTGATCATGGCTACATGATAAGCCTCCATAAATCCCGATCGTATGGGGTTCAGAGAATTCCCAGGCCAGTGAACACATCCACACCAAGAGGATGACCCACCCCAGCGCCACAAGGACAGCACCCTCCCAGACTTTGCCCCCTGTGTCTCTTCATTTGGCTGCTCATTTACATCCTTTATCATACCTTTTAACAAACTGACAAACATAAGTAAATACTTCCCTGCGTTCTTGGGAACGCTTTAGCAAATTAATCAAATCTAAAAGGAGAGGAAGGAGCCTTGATTTGTAGTCAAGTCAGACAGAAGTTGTGGGTAAACTGGGGATCCACGACTTGTGGTTACCATCTTAAACTGGGAGCAATCTCACCAGACTGAGCCCTTAACTTATGAAATCTGATGTTATCTTCAGATAGATAGTGTCAGAATTGAGTTAAATTGTAGGGCACCCAGCTGGTGTCAGACAGCAGGAAACACCTCCACACATTGGTCTCCAGAAGTGAGGAGCTCTCTGTGTTAAAGTAAAGGAGACACACAGGAAAGAAAGACATAACAGGGAAAAATTAGTACTGGATTTTTTCTCTACACAGGAGGTAGGCCAGTGTGTTTCTTTTATATCCTCTAACACACACATGGACGAACACACACACACAGAAACACACACACACACAGGAACACACACATACCTCTCCTTTCTGAATTAGACTCACTAGGCACGAGGTTAAGAGTTTCTTTTTTTTTTTAACAAGCTCCTCTTGTCATTTTTCTGCACTTTGAGGATTAAAAACCTCTGGGAGTTGAAATTTAGTCTAACCACTAGGTGGCATTAACTTCTGCAGCTCTGACATTCTGCTTCAGAAAGGTGTGCACTGGTGGACTTAAACTATTTGATGAACAGCTTTTGTCGGAGTGGAGAAATTGAGACTATTTCCTTGGCAAGAATTCAGTTTCTCCTTCTCTTATACTTATATGAATAATAAGTAATGAATTTTGCTTAACTGATACTATGACCAATAGTCTTCAGTGGTCTGAAATCTTAAACATTTAGGAAAAAAACAACTCCTTATATATTCCCTAAAAGCGACACACACACACAGACACACACACAGACACACACACACACACACACAGGCAAAGACTGACCTACATTGGTACAGTCATATTCTGGAAAGCAATAACTCTGTAAATCCACATCCTTGTACCTAGAACTCTAGGGAAATTCTACAAGTAAGCCCAAGAAGATATTCATGCATTATTAGTGATAATAAAAACTTGGAACAGTTTTAATCAGTCTTTCCTAAACCAGTCATTTTCCTTTCCTCTTTACATTTTTCTCAAAATATGAGCACCCAAATGTCGACCTCTGTGATTTCTAGTCTATGCAAATACACTGCACTGCTTTTAAAATATCTTTTTATAAGCACTATAGTTCAGTACATACACTGTAGCCAGATAATCTGGGTTCAAATAGTGTCTCTGTCACTTCCTAATTGTGTGATCTTGATAATCATTTCCTCATCTGTAAAATGAGAACTAAAAGTAGTACTCATTTCACAAGGGTGTTGAGAATAATATATGAATTAATGTATGTACTAACAACATCTGGTACACTGTGATATGTAAGTGTAGGCTATGATTATTATATTACCTGAGTGAATAAAAGAAATTCTTTTTTTTTTCAAGGGAAGGTGCAGGCAAGAATGAAAGCAAGTAGGCAGACTGGTAGGAAGAAAGGAGAGGAAGAAGCACTTTATTTTATTTCCATTTAATTGTTCACTGGTTATTCCTTCCCCCACCCACCCACCCCCTTCCCAGACCAGGGACTCAAACCCAGGGGCGATTGATCTTACCCAGTGGTGCACCATAAAAGATATTCTTAAAGACAATTGTGTGTTATTAATCAGCAGTAAGAAGGAAAAATAAATCGCACTGCAGGTGTGCCTAGCACGTAGACACACGGGAGCTACTACTGAGATACCAACCATCATTAGGAGAGAGTTCCTTGCTCCAGAATCCCAGGAACTAACTCTCCTGTGAGAAAAACTCTCTGGGCTTAAATATGAGCTTAACTAGATGTTGCAGTCCTGGCCAAGTTACAGCTTCTCTGTGTTTCAGTTCATTTATCTGTCAAATGCATATAATACCTCTTCCATATGCCAAATGCATATAATACTTCTTTCGTGGTATTATGATGGTTTTTAAATGAGATAATCCACATTAGATACTGAAAATGATACATAGATGACAATAATTAATCAATAATTATTACTGTTATTTTATTATTTCGCTTACTTTCCAAGTGCTACAGCAAATGATTCACACACCAGCTGTTCAGGGCTATTCCTACAAACACTACAAACAACACGGAGTCATAACTGGGCAACCATCTTTTTTTACTTCCCTAAACCACCACATATTTATTTTTTATTACACTTGCTTGTCCTAAATACTATTTTTTAAGTCATAATTATGAATAGAAGGGAATTTTATTTTATCCTAAATACTATTTTTAAGTCACAATTATTAATAGAAGGGAACTTTATTTTATCCTAAATTTTTTTTTTAAGTCACAATTATTAATAGAAGGGAATTTTATTTTAAAACAGTAGGTGGTGCTATAACCTCTAATAGGTGTTAACAGATGTTGATGGTGTCAATATAAAATCCACTTCTCTCTATTAGTTTTATCCTGCCTGGAAACCCTTTTTTAATAGTAGCAGTCTCTAGGTAGTGGATTCTGCCATGTTTACATCATCCTATTATATCAGCACCTTTGGGTAATGACTTCCCAAGATGTGCAGTCTTGATACATAGCTAAATCAGGGCACTCCACGGCCCAGGTTAAATCCCGCCTCTTAATAATCTGGGACAGTTCATGGGTGGGCACATGGTCAAGGCTCAACCAACTGAAGTCACTTTGCTTGGACACAGACTACTAAATGGAGAAACAAAAAAAAAGAAAAACATCAATTTGCACCAAATTTCTATTTGGTAGAAATTTGTAGCTGCACCAAAGACATTCTGACGCTGCCTAGTTTTGTGCTAAGTCTTCAGTCTTGATTGTTCTACCATGTATTTGTATTAAATTCTCCATTAGTTTAAGTCAGAGTCAGAGTTCACTGCCTGCAAACAAAAAAACGCCAGTGCATACTTTTTCTGGTTAGCTATTTTCCTCAGAAGTTGAATACTCAAACTTAACTGCTGCGTTGGCTATGTGACTTTGCAGACTGGCATAAAAAGGCTGCGATATCAATAGCAATAGTGTTTACAAAGCACTATTTAAGTGTTAAGTCTATTATATCCACTTCAAAGAAAAACAAATGGAGGTTGTTTTCAGATTTAAATAATCTACCTGAAGCAAAAACTGCAATTAGAAAAGCCCAGATTAAAATCTGTGTCTACCTAACTGCAAACCAGTGCCTTACCACTCTTTTATAATGTGAGATTAAAAGGCTACAAGGCATTCAGAGCTAATCTTCTGTCTGACTTGGCTGCAAATCAAGGCTACCTCCTCTCCATTTAGATTTGATTAATTTGCTAAAGCATTCCTAGAACTCAAGTAAGTATTTACTTATATTTGTCAGTTTGCTAAAAGGTACGGTAAAGTTCTGGGCAGCAAGGAAGTGCTTAGGTATAGGTATGTGTTGACTGTTTAAAAGTAAGAAAAAGTCTATAACCCATGTAGGTAAGTGAGGCAGAACCTAAGAAAGTTAATATTTTCAGGTAAGAAGTACTGTTATGGCATGCCCTGGTGGAGCTGCAATTAAGTCAATCATCTCTGAAGGACACAAGCCACATACTCCTTCCTGGTGGAGTTCCCGGTGGTGGGTAGCGGAGGATAACCAGTGTAAATAACTAAATAGAAATAAAATAAAAGATACTTCTTCCTCCTCTCTCTTCCTGCCTTCCAGACTCCTTGCTTTCATTTCTGCCAGCAGTTACTTTTCAAAAAAAGAATTATTGTTATGCAAATTCAAACTTCCATCCTTACTAATGATGCATCTAAATAAATGGAAAAAAACATTAAACATTGAGCATTTATATAGAATTGCTTTTATGATACTGTTCTACCTGAAAAACTAAGGCTTAGAGGTATATAAGAAATTTATCATTTTCAAATATTATAAAGTTTAAGAAATTATTTACAAAACATACAAAATCCTTTAAAAACTCCATGATTCTTCTCATCCAAGGTTAGAAATAAAGTAAAAATAGAAATGCTTGGTTCCAAAGATAAAATTCAAAGTACATGGGAAAAAGAGTCAATGAATTTTGGTGGGAAAAAACTTATTTCTTTATTTTCACTAGATTTTAATTAAAATTTAGCATATTGCTCAATTATGAATGTAAGCCATAAACTTGGTATTATTAGTAGTACCTGTGACTTTTGCCACCCAAAAAATTCATGGATAATTAAACAACTATCGTGGCTGCAGCTCTCTTATAATACATTTTACTCATTGTCACTTCAAAATCAGAGCTGTTAGTAAATCTGCCACTGGATCTTGTTATTTAAACTAAAAAGAAGTACATATATTGCTCAGTCAAGATATTTTAATAATTTATAATTACATTTTAACACATGGGCTTCCTGTGTAATTCTATAGTTACAATTTTATGCATTTAAAAACATTCTGAGAATGAGTCCATGGACTTCAGCAGACAAAGGATTTATGACAGAAAATGAATCCATAATACATAAATGCCCACAGTTTATGACAAAGACGGCTCCTGCTTACCAAAATTCTTGTCTGCCTCTTGTTCTTAGGCACAGCCAGACAACATTTCCTAACCTCCCTAATAGTTAGGCAGAATCCTATGACTGAGTTCTAGCTAATGGAATGTGGACTTAAGAAATAAATGTCATTTCAGGATCGAGCCCATAAATATTTCCCAGTCTCTTCTCCATCCCCTTTTGACTGGGATGACCCTAAGAAAAACCATGAAAATCAAATATTAAAGATGTCTTCATCCTGGTCCCTGAATAACTGCATGAAGACCATTATGTGAAACAGTTCAGTCACCTGTACCTTTAAATTAGGAATATATAAATGTTTACTCTGTTTGAGACATGGAACTAGTATACACTGTGTATATTTTAATATGAATTTTCGTTACCCTTATGCAGGTGTTCACTTTATCAGGCATCAGTGTCGCCAGGAAAACTGATTAAAACACAGATTGCTGAGGCCCCATGCTCAGAACTTCCAATTCAGAAAGTCTGAGATAGGAGTTGAAAATTTGCTTTTCTAACAAGCTCTCAGGTGATGCTAATGCGTCATCCCATGACTACACTGAGAATTCCTGCTCTAACACCATCCCCTGCCCCTTACTTTGAGGACAGTAATTTTGGTCTGATTTGGCTTTGTGGCTTAGTACTATTCCAATGTGGTTAAATCATTACCCATAACTTCTTCTTTGTCAGGGTTTATAGTAACTCCAGGTTTTCCCCAAAGAGATTCATAAGAAATACTGTGCATCACTAGCTCCGAATGCATTTTGGGAGAGCAGGCTGTTCCCAAGGTAGCCACCTCTGCTGGTTCCACCATTACAGGTGTCAGTCAACCACATCTCTGATTCTTTGGAATTATCACACATGGTTTGGCACAAGTCTTAGCACACAGTCTCTGAGAATATAATTCAACTTTTCCCAGGGATTTCCTTGGAGGTGTTGTTATTAGGCTTAAAAGGACTCTGTATACTTGCTAAGAAATTTTTCATAGAGTAGCCACATGTATCTATTTGCATTTAAATTGTAATCAAAATTAAACTACAAATTCAGTTCCTTGGGCATACTAGCCATATTCCAAATGCTCCGTGTCACCTATGGTTTGTGGTTATTGTATTAGATGATGTAGACAAAATTTTTCCCTTATCACAGAAAGTTCTATTGAACAGAACTACCCTAATTTCTCCTAAGTAAATCTTTAGTCTTTATCCGTATAGTCTAAATAGGTGATAGGAGGCCATAAACATCAATGTAGACTAACTGCTAAAGTAAGCAACATAAATTGGCTTAAGCCAATAAGCATTTGTCTCATTTGTGGCAGTCACACATGAATCAGCAGGTGACAGAGGCAATCTGCTCCACACAGTCATTTAGGTACCAGGCAACTTCCATTTGTGGTTCTAGATTCCCGATATCCTCTCTACTAGTTTATAAAAAAAGAGCAGGGAGTGTGTACAGATGGTTTCAGTGGGCCAAGCCTGTAAAGAGCACACATCACTTCTTACATTTCATTAAAAAGAATTCAGACCTCAAATGACTCAAACCCTGTCATTTGAATCAACATGGACAGAACTAGAGGGGATGATGCTAAGTGAAACAAGTCAAAAGAAGAATGATAGATACCAGATGACCTCACTCATAGATGGAATGTGAATAGACAAAACAAAAAACAGATGAAACATAACCAAATCTGAAACATCTGCAACAGAACTGAAGTGACCAAAAGGGATTGGAGTGGGTGGGAGCAAAGGGTGGCAGAGCCCACTGGACAATGGGGAAGAACACTTGGTGATTTGGTGGAGGGCAGGGTATGTTGACATGTATCTAAGTAATAAGGAACCTATAGATATGAAATCATTTTAATGTGTAGAATAATTACTATAATAAAAAAAAATCACAGAAAAATAGAACTCAGTTACATGGTCATCACCTGACTGTAGAAGAAGCTAAAAAAAGGTTGCTAAGCCATGTGCCCAAAAGAAGAGAATACAGATATCTGAGAACAGAAGGCCAAGCCACAGAGCAGGTAGAAAATACAAATATAAAGCCATCTCTTGATGGGGGTCGAGCTCTTCTCTCTGGCAACATGATTCTTACCAACTAATTCTTGAGATCTCAGACAAAACTAAGATAAAAAGAGTTCTACTTACATATTCTCTTATACAGTCAAATACAATTTGAGCATCATTTATCTAATGCTTTTCCAATATTTTCCAGTTATACTCAACTCTCTCTCAGCTACATAAATAATTTCTAGTTACCACGCACTTACTGTGCCCCCAATACTGTGCATGCATTATCTCTTTATTTCCTGTAATATTCCTATCAGCTAAATAGCATTTTAATGTCCATTTTACAGATAAGAAAATGGACACTTAGAAGTCAGTCTAAGACGTAGTAAGTTTCTGCTCTAGGATTGAAACGCAGGCAACCTGATTTGTGCTCCTAGTTCTCAGGCCAAATCTGACCTACTATCTAGTTTTGCAAAGTTTCATTAGCATACAGAATGCCCATTCATGTCCTGTTGTCTGAGGCTATTTCGATGCATCAAAAGCCAAAAGCCGAGGTAACACTCATAGGTGGAATGTGAATAGACAAAACAAAGGAAAAGATGAAACATTTGCAAACATACCCCATAAAGGAATGGGGCAGGCGGGGACAAAGGGTGGTGGAGCCCACTGGACAATGGTGAAGGACACTTGGTGATTTGATGGAGAGCAGAGTGTATTGACATATATCTAAGGAATGGGGAACCTATACAGAGGAAAGCATTTTAAATATGTAGAATAAGTACTACAAAAAAAAAAAAATTAAATTTTTCAAGCATAACAAAAAGAGTGGGGAAGAAAAGCAGAGGTAAGTAGCTGCAGAAGAGATCATATGGAAGCAAAGTTAAAAGTCTTTACTAGGTAGCCCTATACATAAAGCAAAAAAACAAAATAACAAGGTGCCAACATCTCCTCTTTAATAGCCTGTTAAGTCTTTGAACACTCCGCTTCTCTCACAGGCTGAAAAATGATTTTTTACTTGATGTTTTTACTCTGCTAATCTGTGTTCTCCGTGAACAACCTGGTCTGTAAAATATAAGGTCGATCTAATTTCTTTCTGGCAGTCATGTCTCCTGCGTCTGTTTGTGGTGTCACAGGCAGATTAAACAACATCTGCTGTTATTTCGTCAACCACATAGATGGTACTACCAAAGGATACACTTGCATTATTTTTCTAATAATGATCATGCCTACTCCCTGATGTTACTTTATCTTTAGACTGCAACTACCAAGCAAAAGATTTGCACAAATTTACCAACTCCACTGCTTTTGGTATAACATGGTTCAACCTTCACCTTTCCCACCTCCTGTTTCGGTTTTTGAGAGATAAGCCATCAACATAGGAAGACAGTGAATTTCACAGGTAGTGGCTGTCTGGTAAGGCAAGTCTTATCTGTTAAAGCTGTTGTATACTCTTATCTTTTCTTAAATGGAATTCACCAGATCCATATTTATTTTTTAACCAAAATGAGCCATACAAAGAAAATAAATGTGCTTGGCTTTTCTGAGACGGTATAGAACTCACATTGCATTTGTATTAAAGTCAAGTTAAAAGTAGGGCAGAAATTGCATCCACTATACACAAAGCCGTAACAAAGTATTTAGTGGATGCTGGCACACACGACCCAAATCCCATCTTCCTGAGCCAGGTACTCATTTTCCCAGCTGCTAGGAGTAGTGGGAGCTCCCAGCTTTTAGCTGAATCCCTCTGTGGGAATTGCCCTCAGCCTGAGCACCAACGGGCTGGCCCAGGGTCACAATCCCTTCCCCACGGTTAATGTATGTGGAAAGAGGAACACTCCCCACAATTAGGAACAGTGCTGAAGTCTAGAACTTCTGCGGGATCAGCTGAGACTTCTGTTGCATATACGTCACTGTTCAAAATTTCCCTCTGCCCAATCCTCTTTCTCCACTCCCTTTATGTGTTGTTCCCTTGGGTACTCCTGCGCATAATCTCCACCCCAAAGTCTACTCACAAGAAAGCTGACCTGAAAGAAACAGGAAATCTGATTTCCTGAAAGCTATCATGAATAACTTACGAGTTACATTTAACATCCAATGACAGTAAAGATTCATCAACAAAGAACTTCTAGAAGACAGCCTGTTCATCAGGACAAAAAAAGAAAAATGAGTGAGAGCAAACTAGTGGGCAATATATACATAGGAAAAAAAAATGTAACAACAGGATACAGAAGCAACAGCCACCTGGAGAATTAAGTGAGGAGTAGTCAGTTCTAGAAGGAAACTGAAGCTACACACAGAGCTAAGGAGGGCAAGCGAGGAAGGCTGCGGGAGAAACAGGAGCAGCAGAGATACAATCTGCTCTCCTGACAGCCAGAGCTCAGTGCCTCTCTGCAGCAAGGGCCCCAGCCTGGTGCACAGACAGTCATGCGCAGTGACTGGCTCTATAAATAGCTGAGCAACCAGCAAATCATAACCCAGCCTTCATAATTACAGACCAAAGGGTCTTCAGCTAATTCTGTAACTATAAGCATAATTTGTTTGCATGCAGCCTTTTCTAAGCTACCCACTCACAGTTTTACAGTGACCATGTCTACAAAATTAAAAAGGCACAGTTTTAAAACAGGAATATATCAGAGCTAACGTCCTATTCAAAAAAAGAAGGGAGTATAAAATAAGAAAGCATGTTTTAGGGGATGTCCACAATTTCCCAGTTGCAAATACGGTGTCAGGCCATGGTGGTGTAGCAATTAGTCACTGTCCACATGCATCCTAGGGTCCTGGGTTTGTGTCCCCAGGTTATGGGGAGCAACCAGGATAAACAACTAAATAAAATAAATAAATGAAATGCTTTTCCTCCTCTCTCTTCCTGTCTGCTGCCCACTTGTCTTCATTACTGGTTCCTGCAGGTACCTTTACTTAGGAGAAAAAAAATAGCACCCAAACAGCAACATTTCTGACCAGGTAAAAAAGTCACAGTAGGCAAAGTCACATTATGCAAAAATCCTCAGTCACAGGAAGAAGCAAAAGCCACAGAGATCAGTCCTAAGGAAGTAGCAGCATAGAAGGGTGTGATGAGGAAAAACGGGGAGCCACAGTGAGGAAGACAAGGGAGATGAGTGAGGTCATGGGCTCACTGAGTGTGCAGGAGAAAATGCGAGCTTAGGAGCGGGGAAGATGAGGAGGGAGAGACAAAAGGAGAGTAAAATAAGACAGGAAAAAAATGCTGATTTGCAACAAGTCACAGCAAACTCCTAAAATCAGTTGATCAGTAAATCTTTTTCAAAGGCATCCTTTAGTACATTTCAGTAACCCTTACAGAATCAGTCTTTTAAGGGATGTAAAACAATTTCAGTGCATCAGAAAAACAGCAAAAAAAAAAAACACTCGAGAGAACAATAGACTAAGAGGACAAAAACAGCAGTTGAACTGTTAACACTTTACACAAAGGAAGAATGGGTGATTAAACTAATTTTGCAACTACAGCTATATCAACAGCAGCCCAACAAAGCTATTCTTAAGTAATAGCTTAGCTCCCAGGTATAACCTAATCCCAATAAAGTATCAATTCCTAAAACAAAATCAATCTATCAGAACTCAGGCAAACTCAGCCACAGGGCAGACAGGGTCTCCTTCATTCAGGTGACAGACAGGTGATGGGAGCAAGCAGCAAGCCAGGCCTGTTAAGGGTCATGAGTACCTACAGGCAGGAGGCAGAGGATCAGCACAGCTTTGAGAGGTTCCAGGCATCAAATACTCAAAACTCACAGGCAAAGAAATTTGGGCTCGAGGTGGTTAGTTCAAGAACAGGAGATGGGCAGTCTTAAGAGATAGAGATCCCAAGATCCATGTCCTCCCTGTTGCCTACTCATTCTCTTCCCTGGACTCCTAAACCTCCCCCCCCCAGGATCCTCCCCCCAGGATCTAGCAACTGCAAGGTATCAGTCCTACAGTTGGTACCTATTCTGACTGGTCAGTGCCCACTTTCTACTGGTTAAATAATGTGAACATCATTCTTGACAATGCATGAAATTAATAAAAGCTATTCTGATTTTTAGACTGGATTGAAGGCAAAGATTCCAAGTTCCAAAGATGAGCTACAATACTATAGTAGCAAAGCTGGGTAGTCCTTTACTGAGTCCCCAGACCAGGAATCGGGGATGGATGCTTGTCAACTTCACCATTAATCTCCAGGCACATTTTCTGGGAAACAGCCCAAAAACACTATGGGCAGAGGCTTCTAACACAAACTACTCAGATAAGAAATGTTTTAGAAACTTCATCAGCCCCCAATGCAGGGCAGCAAAGACTGACTCTTCCTGGCCCCAGTCTAGAGGCAGAACCTTTGCCCCAAAGTGACTAATTGAATGGGTATTTGGTCTCTGTTCAAGGCCTAAATGCTTTTTTGGCAGTACACACCCTCTCAAAAGTGGCTTACTCTGAAGACATACTTATCAGCAAGAAGAAAAAAATCATTGTTTTCATGACCTTAAATCTGACCGGTTATACTAAATACAGAGAGAAAAAGGAGCAGAGCTAACAGAACTGGGGTCCAAAGATGGTTAACCAGAGATTTGTAAGGAATAGTTGTAGCTAGTTCATCTTTTACAATTCATGTCTGTTCTTTAAAAAATGTCACATAGACATCAGCCAAAACGCTGCATTAGAAGTCACCTTGCACTGAGTCATTTTCCTAAGATGATCTTACTGAATAAATAGTACCTAAAAGCTTTAAAGAAGCTTTGTTACCTTCTCCTACAGTTATTTGGGAAAGAGCTATGAATTCTTTATTAGATCATATGATCCTGCTGACTATACCCAATAGATTAATTTAAGTGTTTATTTCAATGTGTCTATTTTTTCAAGTAACATTTATTTCAGTTTTATTTATCTAAAAGCTACTCAAAGATATGAAGACAAAAACAGCTTCTTTATTCTTTGTATATTTCATTGTTGTTACTTACACATTGCACAAAGTCAATTTTCAGTATGTTTTGGCTATGATACTTCTTTTTTGAAGAGAAATTTTTCTAAATATTTCAGAAAAGGACAAGTTAGAAACAAACTCAACTTTGAACTATATAAATAAATGAATGTCCCTGCTTGTACCTCCAAACACATCTTCCCAAATTAATGACTGTGAAGTTAATATATAACACTGATTTTCCCAGTACTTATGTATTTATTGATATATAAATATAAATTTCCAACAACAATAGATTTTTGCTATGTAGCAAGTCCTTAATAATGTCATTTCCTTATAAAATTGATAAGAAAAAAAAAAATCTATTCTGGGTGGGCCCAAAAGCGGTGTCTGCATGTTCTCCCCCAATCTGTGTGGGTTGTTTCCTCCCACTTCTCAAAGATTTGCACATTAAGGTCACTGGCATATCTAAATTGTCTAGTCTGAGTGAGTGCATGAGTGTGTGTGTGTGTGCACGCATGCAGAGCGCACACATGCACGCACAAATGCGCACATGCAGATCTGTGCTCTTTGATGGAAGGGCATCCTGTCCAGGGTTGGTTCCCACTTTGCATCCTAAGCCACCTAATTACACTCCACTTATCAGGGACCCTAGAGTAAACAGGCAGGAGAATAAATGAATGAATACAAATGATTACTACTAGTAGTGTTTGGGTCTGTATTTAGAAATCTGGTGATGTTTTTGTGAACAGAAAAATGTTGCAGGAACTTAATTCTTGTTGATATCAACTAGTCTATGGTAAAATTAGTTTCGTTTTAGAGTTTCACTTAAAGTGGCACCTTTCAAAAACCTAACTCATACAGGAAGGAATTACTGTATATTATTTTGCACTTTGCTCTTTTTTATTTAACGATAAATAGATAATATTTCAATGTACACTTTTTAAACAAATGAATAACTAGCACGTCATGTAGTTATTCTACCAATTGAAATTTGAATAATTACATATTTTATTATAAATAATGCATTAAAAACATATGTGTGCTTATGTGCATGTGTTCAAGGCAGGATATAGGGAAAAAATCGCATTGTAATACTACCAAATCTGTCTCTAAAAATGTTGATCCATAGCAAAATAACACAGCAAAACTCTGAAAGTGCCTGTTTAATCCAATTCCATCAACACTGAATATCACTCTCTATTTGTTGTCAATCTGATAAACCAAAATAAAACCAAAACCACTCTTAATTTGCATCTGTTACTGGTGAACTAAAGTCTTTTCATATTTTCAGAAGCCATACTTTTTTCTTGTTTGAATTGGCTGTTGACGTGATTTGCTCATTTTTCTCCAGTTCCTTGTTTTCTGCCTTATTTATTTTGTGAAAGTTTTTTATATACTATGAATACAAGTATTTGTATATATATAGCAAGTATATCTGCCTATGTTCCAGCATTTTAACTTTATTTTACAGAATGTTGTATCTTTTTTCAAAAAGGCCTCTTTTCCTTTAATTTCTGAATTTGTCTTTTTCTAGAAAATTTCTCCCAACTGTTAGATTATATTCTCCTATATCTTCTATTCATTTTTAAGTCTTTTAAATGTATGTTCATAATTAATCTGCAATTAATTTTTGACTATAAGGTGAGGTACCTACTAATTTCATTTTCTCTCAAATGAGCAATGTCATCACTTAACTACTAGAGCTTATTTTATTCATTTTAATGTGTTTATTATAAAAAATACAAAATACAAAAAGAATATAAAGAATCCTAAGTGCCTATCACCCAGCTCCAACAATTACCAATCCATCCCTACTGATTGAAAATACCATTGTATCACTTATTAAACATCTCTATATTTTGGATATGCATCTGAACACTTAGCTCTGTTAATCAGTGTGGATATTTTTATAACGATATATAAACACATAAAATTGTATAAAAGCTTGGAAATAATACAGTATAGAACTGCATTACGAGATAAAAAGTACAAAAATACACAAGCCAACTACTGTAGCAAAGACTTTTCTAAGTGGCAATTCAAATAAGAGAGAAATTCATTTTTCCTGTAGCTAGTTCACAGTTGCTCTGAACCAGAAGTCATCTGAGGACTCAATATCCTACACTCAGTGCTTCGCCTTCCCCTCAGATACTCCTTATCTACACAGTTGAAACTGGCTCAGCAGAGCCACTATCCCTTCCCAGACATGCAGCTGAAAGGCATAAAGGGGCTCCGAAAAACAATCAGCTCTCTTTTAAGAACTTGAGCTAGAACATGTACATCCATCACTGAAAAACATAGGCTCTACCTCATTCATCAAATGCCTACCCACAAGTAAGGTATTTACATTACAAAGATAATGGAAGAATGAATTTTGATTGCATATTCATAACCTTTACTAGAAAAGGGAGCATAAAAAATTCTGTACCACAGAGTTTTATTGGTATCTTTAAAGAAACTTAAGAGTTTACAAAATTAAAAACAAATTAGGCTGTTTTATATTATAGAAAGAGAAGAATTCCAAAACAGCAAATTTGAGTGTTGACAAGTGGTCACTGCAGCAGGTATTTCCAAACCAAGGTGATGTCTCAGCAGTGAGTGAGAATGTAACTGCTGTTTCAAATTTGAGTAAAAAGAGAATTTTGAAAATGGGTATTTGAATATATTACTGCTACTACATGAGTTTGTTCTAAGAACCAGAAGAGCATTACCTAGAAAAGCTCTAAATTGTAGATTTTTAAATCTCAAAATAGAGTCCTTCGATCAGATGAAAAATAACCCAAATAAAGGTTTTCAGTGAGCTTTAGAATCATTTGCTAAAAATATAAAAATCAATAGCTTCAGATTTATTTACTAGAAAATTTTATTTTTAGATAATTGTGCATAATCAATGGATAAAATTGAGTGAATATCATGAATAGTAAGAGCAGTTATCAATGCACCTATTTGAATCAAATTTTTAGTTATCTTCTTCAATATAACAAGACTAAAACCAAATATCAAAATAAATTGAACTTAAAATCAAACATATGAATTAATATATGTTATATGGAGATTTTTTAAAAAATTTTATTTATTTTATTTTAAAGAAAAGGTATAGGTAGGAATGAAGGTGAATAAGCATGCAGGCAGGCTAAAGAGGAGAAAGAAAACTTTTTTAAATTTGATTTTATTTAGTTGTTCGTCTCAGTTGTTACCCCCAGCCCCAGGACCTGGGACCCAAACCCAGAACTTTGGGATGTAAATGGACTGCAACAGTGAACTTAAAATGTCACCAGGGCATTCCACATTTATTTTTATAACAAAGTATGTCAACTATATTTTTCAGAGTGAAATATGTTGTAATATACATAGCATATTAATATATCGATATATGTATTTAATTTATAAATAAGTGAATATAGAGATGGTGTGCAAGGTCAAATTTATTTTACCAGTAGGGTAGAGAGTCAAACCTGTTAGGACTACTGGTAGAAAACGACATTTTCATCATTTTGCATTTTGCATCTTTAACATATGAGAGGAAGAAAAATCAAAATGGGTCAATAAAAATAGAAGATACTAAAAAAGACAGTAGAAATGTCTAAAATGACAAAAGGTTCTAGGCATAAAAACTTTTCCCACTAAATTATTATATTGCATTTTATATCTGGAATAATTTCCTTAAGTACGTAGTTATTTATATATCATACATACATATAATACTTACGCACACACACATATTGTTTTACAAATATATACACAGGTGTGCCCTCATGGCTTAGCAGATAAGTCTGTGGCCTGTGACCAGTGTAGTCTACACACATCCCAAGGACATAGATTTCTGTCCCATGCCAGGGAAACACAAGATGAACAACTAAATAAAATAAATACTTCTTCCTCCTTTCTCTTCCTGTCTGCCTGTGTACTTGCCTTCATTTCTACCTACACCTTTATTTTAAAATATATATATAAGTGCGTGTATATATACACGTAAGTACATATATGTGTATTTAATGTATATAAATACATACATATGAGCATTTATACAGATACAGACACAAAGAGATATTAAGTTTCCATTACCATTAACAATTAAGATTTCTGTGTTTTCTCATGTGCTATATGCTAGCCTAGCACCCTAGCAATAAATATATTCCAAGAAGTCCCAGTGCTGCTAGTCAAAGAATATGTCGTAATGCTGTACATTGCCAAATGCTGCAACATGTAATGGCTGCATTATTCTTACCTGTATTTCTTTTGTGTTTTGGCAAAAACTGTTGACCCATAACTACTGACAAAAAATATGTCAGTGATAGTTCTAAATTTGTATACCAAATAGGAGCAAAGGAAGTAGTACACACTACGGGACAAAAAATAAATTTCACAATGCCTCAAGGAAACGATGGAAGAAAGAGGACAAATACCAAAAACTAACAATAACTACTTCATGGATATCCTTGGTACAAGAACTGACCAACAGTTTGATGAACCACAGCTAGAAGAATGCTAAAGAAATGAATGCTTTATTCCACAGAATTTGAAAAAAACAGAAGAAAAGCTATAGATTTCCCACGGCAAGGAATACATCCCAATAGCACAAATCCAGTTAGCACTCCCATTTTCAAGAACATAACAGACCTAGTGTTACAAAGGGCTATGCATGTATACTCAAGTTCAAGCTAATCTTCAAACAGGTCATTATATTATTCAAAATTTTCCAAGGAACAGAAAACATTTCTTAATTCAACATGCCAACATAACTTACAAACAAAACTTGATCAACTCAAGAGAAAAAGCAATAAATAGATCCAACATTAAAAATCTTACCAAAGATATAGCAGTGAGTTAAAATAATAACATTCCAAGGCTAAGCATTAAATGCACAGCTGAGACATGCCCTAGTGGCTCAGGCATTAAGTCTGAAGCTGTGGTGGTGTAGTCCACATAAAGTCCAAGGACCTGAATTCAAGAACCCAGGATGGGGTGAAAAAGGGAAAACCAAAAAATGAACAAAAATAAATGTATAAAAATGCATCTTTCTTCTCTCTCTCTGCTTGCCAGCCTGCTTATTTGCTTTCATTCCTGCCTGCTTCCTTCCTCAAAAGAAAAAATAATTAAATACTGAGTCAACCATAAGAAACTCATCAGCATAATTTAATTACAAATTAAAAAATATCAATCAGTACATCAAATTTCAATTGAATTCAAGAGTGATTATTGATTAAAAACAGTAAAAAAGAAATAAAGTTTCTACATTTTATAAAGAATATCTATCAGGAATCAATAGCAAGCATAGTAAATGTAAAATATCAACCTTTATGTAAATTCAAGCTGAAGGTACCATTATCACAATTATTTTTAAATTTTATGAGGCTATATCTCTCTATATAATAAGATTAAAAGAAGTATTATAGACATCAGGGAAAAAGCCAAAGTTATTGACAAATATGACTGAATACCTAGAAAATATAATCAATCAATTAAAAAACTGTCAGAAATAATTGAATTGGATAAGCTAAAGGGATGCAAATAAATATACAAAATTCAATAAACATTTTACTGAAATAATAACTGGTTTATCATTATAGTACTATTTTTCAAACACTAGCCTTACAAATAGCAAGTGCTTACTTGGGAATCTTTAAATTTTTCCCTAGATTATATGGCAATAGTGGGGGTATTGGCAGATCTCAGGGATAGGAAAAAATATATCTGTGGCAAAGTGCCAATTTCTATGGTATAAATATTCTCACTGTATCCACGTCATTGAACGTATATTTGGAAAAAGATACATAAAACTGGCTCTCTCTTCAGAAGCCAGCTCCAGACAACTGCTAGATGAAAGTAGTTTTATGCATTTTTATATTTATGAAATATAATATATATTTATACATATATGTATACACACATTCCAGTTTCTGTGTTCAAGGATAGTATGAGGACAGTCTTAATATGCTTAAGCAAGAAAATCTTAGAGGACAGCGTCTTGCTGACTCAATTTACATTGTTTCTTCTTAGATTTTGATCATCTTAAGTTTCTACTAATATTCTTTTATAGTAGAGGAAATTTTACGATGGCAATAAATTAAATATATCGAAGAGATATTTATAGTACTGAAATTATACAAGGTCTTTTTTGAAACATATGTTACATTTTAATTTGATGATCAAATATATGGGCTATCTCCACAGCACAAGAAAGGTCTCCCATTTCACCATATATTAGGTACCCAAAAATGTTCCTAAATAACTTCTAATTTATAGTAAAAGTACATAAATAAATAAAAACCATTTAGATTGAAAAGTTATCTTCCTGCAAGATAGAAATGGACTTGCTTCTGCCTACCCTTTTTATGATTAGAACACTTCTAACAAAGGTCTGAGAAAGACATTCCCATGAGCATTACAGGAACCACATGCTAGAGGGCAACCGAGTTCTTTGTCTCTATGCGGTAAAAGAAAGGGAACCATGGCATTCGTTTCATGTCAAAGTTTTACTGAATTGGCTAATATATGAGTGCTTCCTTTTTTTTAACAGGGATTAGGATAATTGATGTGAGTACTCTTATGGTCAGTCAACTTAAAAAGTTTTCTTAGCATAGTAATGCTGGGTCAGTAAGGTCACAAAAATACGCAGTCAAAGCAGCATTAATAGGAAGAGTATTAGTTTTGTAAAGCCAGTAGTTGCAAGTCAGAGTTCACCCTACTCTGAATAAAAAAACAAAAAAGGAGAAAAGTAGCTTTCACAGGATACATGATAAGGTGGAGGCAGACAGAACAAAGTCTAGAGCAGAAAGAGAAGAGAACAACCCCTCTGTTTAGGATGAAATCATGGTAAAATGAAGGAGTTAATAAAGAAAAAAAACCAAAAGTCTAGTTGTTACACAGGTGTGACCTGGCCCTTGACAACTTGGTCCTCCCCCTCCCTTCTCCCAGAGTTTTGAAGCATGTAGCGAACTAACCCTTATACTGCTATAACTTTTACTGGGATCGAGTGTGTGTTTCTTTCAAGGAAAGGAGACAACAGTGATCTGCAGATTGTGTACGTTTTGTAGAGGAGGAGTATCTCCCAAGAAGGACGTGCCACCTGCAGAAACCCCAGGGTCTGTTTCCTTTGACTTCTCTCCTGCACCACACTCCCCACTTCCCAGAAGACAACTGAAATTCTGTGGCACAGAAATGAAAGTATCCATAGTGATGTAAAGGTAAGAATCAACTTTATACTACAATGGATACAACCAAGTTGTCTACCAAAAATGGAATCATGTTATAAAATAAGCAAATTTATACTGTCACTTCCAAATAATTATTCCTCATTTGGGCATGAAGTTACTAAACACTTTAAAAAGATGCATTTTAGCTACTAATTCAGTTGAATAATAAGCATAGATGTATATAAGAATATTCTCTAAAATTGACCCTGTACTTTTTAACATGACTAAACATAATTTAATACAGTAAGAGAAAACTAGAACATAAAAATCTATCTAAAGAGTACAGAAAGAATATAAATATAGTATGATGTACTTTGGGCAGGTAATATCAGTGGAACAGTAAAATAAGAGTAATGAAATTTATATATGGTGCCGAATAATTTCAGTGGCTAATGTGAGTCCAAAGAATCCTAAATTCCTCTCTTTTAACATCCAGAGTGTGCTAATTAAAATTTTTCTGTCACAGCCAATATAATGATCAAAAGGGAAAAACCAAAAGCTTTTCCTTTTAGATCAGGAGCACGGCAAAGATGACCACTTTCATGACTATTACTTAAAATAGTATTGAAAGTCCTGGTCAATGCAATTAGACAAGGACACAAAAGGTATCCAAATTGGAAAGGAGAAAATGCAACCATCACTATCTGCAGAAAACACAGTGATATATATAAAGAACCCCAAAGACTCCAATAAAAAGCTGTTCAAAATAAATTAATATATAAAAATCTAGAAATAACAAACTAGCAGAAAGAAAATGGAGGAAAACAACACCATTTACAACTGCATCAAAAAGAATGAGATAACTTGGAATGAATTTAACCAAAGAAGTAAAATACCTATACTCTGAAAACTTCAAGACATTGTTAAAAGCAATAGAAAACACAATGAAATGGAAAAAAATGCTCTTGGATTGGAAGGATTAACATTGTTAAAATGGCCACATTACCTAAAGCAATATACAGATTTAATGCAATCCCCACCAAAATTGAAAGACATCCTTCACAAAAAGAGAAAAAAAATATATGAATTTTATTTGGAATTAAAATAAATCCCAAATAGGAAAAGCAATCCTGAGAACAAAAGAACAAAACAGGAGTCATCAGGCTCCCTAACTTCAAACTATACTACAAAGCAATAGAAATCATATCAGCATGATACTAGAATTAAAAAAAAAAAGCCATCACTAGAACAGAATTGAGAACCTAGAAATAAATCCACACATATATAGACAACTAATTTACAACCAAGAAACCAAGAATGTACAAGGGGCAAGGACAATCTCTTCAAAAATGGTGCTGGGGAAAATAAACCGCCACATGCAAAAGTATGAGACCAGGCTACTATCTAATACCATACACAAAAATGAATTCAAGTGTATTAAAGACTTGAATATAAGCTCTGAAAATATAAAATATACATAAAAGAAACACAGGTGATACATTACTTGACTTTGGTCTGAGATGCCTGAGAATTTGACTCCAATGTCAAGGGAAATAAAAACAAAAGTAAACAAATAGAACTACATCAAACTTAAAAGATTCTGCATATTGAAAGACACTACTATTAAAAAGAAAAGACATTCTAATGAATGGAAGAAGATATTTACAACTTATGCATTTAAGAAGAGGTTAATAGCCAAAACATATAAAGAACTCATAAAACTCAACAACAGAAAAACAATTCAATCAAAAAAAGTGAGGGGTGGGGGGGCAGAAGATCTGAAGAGATACTTCTCCAGAGAAGATACACAGATGACCAACAGGCATATGAAAAGATATTCCACATCTCTTGCTATTACGGAAGTGCAAATCAAAACCTCACACCTATGAGAATGCCTTTTATTCAAAATCTGAAAACAGCCTTGTTGAGAAATGCAAAGAAAAGGGAACTCACATACAACTGTTGGGAGTGTAAAAATTATTCCTACAATTAGGGAAAGCAGTAATTGAGAATAGACATTCCATATAACTCCTTTCAGCCCAGAACACAACACTAATTCAAAAATACGTTTGCACCCCATGCAACATTATCTACAATAGCTAATAAATGGAAACAACCTAAGTGGCCATCAACAGATGACTGAATAAAGAAAATGTGAGATATATATGTATATATAAATGTATATATATATATATATATATATAATGCAATACTACTTAAAAAAGACAAAATCCTGCCATTTACAACAGCATGGATGGACCTTGAGGAAACTGTGCTTAGTGAGAAAGTAAGGAAAAAGAGAAATATCAAATAATGTATAGTTTCACTCTTGTGGTGTATAGAGAAACCAATCAAACAAGAAAAGCATATCAAAGCAAAATAGACTTTCAGTCTAAAGAATAAAATTTGAGGTTATCAAAAGGGAAGAGGGAAAGGGGTGGACAAATTGGATAAAAGAGATCAATTATATAAGGATAAAATTGGACTTTCAGTGATAAATTCAACGCATTATATACAAATACTAATTTATGAAGATGCACTCCTTAAATCCATATTATGCTATGATGGAATGTTCATTCAATTATGTTTTAAATGAGTGTATGTTAAAGAAAAAATAAATCATTATTTAATTTTTATAAAGAAATTATATTATAAAAATTTTCCAGCAGCTCAGTATGGAAAAATATTCAAGCTAAACATAATCTCATGTTCTATTTATATTGTCCAGGTGGAGGCATCATGGAAAGAAATTTTATTTCCCTCAAACCCCTCAATTTAATCTCTTTTCAGGTCATCTCATCTCCCAACAGATCTATTTTTAGAAGTCCTATTACTCCCTTTGATTCCCTTATCTCCATTACCATCATTTCCTGAAGCAGGACAGTTTTTTCTGATATAGGAAACATAAATACAAATGTCCTTATACAAAAGGTGAAATATTAGAAAACTACCAGAGAATTTTACAATTTCATAGCCTTGAAAACTGACTTTTCTGATAAATTCTTAGTAAGCAGGTTTATAAACTGTGTTGCCAGAAAAGCACTGGCAATGCAAACATAAATCAAGTATAAATTAAATTCACTCTGGATGAAAACATGTTTACTTTGATTCAGTGCAAGAGGATTATTAAAACCAAGCCTTTTAGCATTTGGGGTATAGTATTAAGGTCTCTGTTCAGAGTACATTTATCCATTTGCGATTCATCTTTCTTTTTTTCCACTGTGCTTGAGTCTCATTGATTCAATAATTCAATTGTGGGGGGGTTGTTTCTTGTTTTTGAGGTCTATCATGTGTCAAGCATTGGGCTAAACACTGGAAACAAAAAATGAACAGAGAATTCATGTTCTGGAGAAACAAGTTCCGTGAAGAAAGCAGACTTGAAAGTAAGTAATGCAATGAAGTGTGGTCAGGAGACATTACAGGGTAACTGAAGAAGTGGCCAGTTCACAGAGGACAGAGGGAGGGGAAAGCAGGGGAAAGAAGCCAAGATCATGGCTTCAAAAGACATATTGAGGATTCAAGCACCAAGATCAAGAAAAGACCTTCTGGTCAGGAGGATGATTAAAAGCATAAAAAATAAGTGATGAGCTAGGAAATTAGAGATTAGATGAGAAACTAACAAGTTATTTCATTTTTCCTTTTACTTACTCCAGGGTAAGTAAGTGGTGAACCTATTTTCTTCTTTCTTTCTTTTTTTTTTTTAAAGAAAGCTGGAGATCCCCTACAAATGGAAAATTTATTAAACCTGTTTGAGTCAATCAATGAGAGTAGAGAGTACATAGTACACTGATGCCTCACCTCAGACATAAACATACTTAAAGAACTTAAAAAAGAAGACAGAGGAGATACAAAACGTAAAGTACCATGACTGGCATGACCATATTCACGTGTCTGCCGTATTTCCTATGCAGAGCCATATCTCAAAAAAAAAAAACAACTATCAGTTAGTAGTAAGTAAATTAAGATGGGTCTGGCATTGGAATAGGATGGAAAGAGGAGCATATTAAAGGGAGAATTACATAGAAACATATGTGTAATAATTATGAGATTAAAAGGGCAGCAGAGACACTGCATATTTCAGTTTGGTTTGAACCAGTCATGGTACCCACAAAAGGTTTTCCAGACTAGTCCAGCTAAAACAGCATCAAACATCATTTTATGAATTACTCCTTTCTGGATTAATTGAATTAAATAGATCTCCCATTATATGATACCACATTAGCACCAGCCCTAGAGATTTTATAAATGAATGTCCTCAAACTTGAAGAAAACTAAGACAAAGCTACATGAGCATCGTGGAAATACTTATCTAAAATGTTATTTGAACTGTTCATAGCTCATGAGAAAAAAGGGAAGCCCCAAATTTTTATAAAACAAATGCAATATTGAAATAAAAACCTGATACAGAGTGTACCAAAAGAGGAAACTTCACACCGATCTCATATAAATATTAATGCAAAAAAAGTAAAACCAGCAGTCTATTAAAAGAATATAACATGATGAAGAGAGATATGTTACAGAAATTCAAGAGTCCAGTTACAGAAAGTTCGTAAGTCTAATTAAAAACCATACAATCACCTCCACTGACACCGAAAAGGCACCAGGAAAATGAAACTCAGCAAAAAATCTTGATAAAAATATTCAATAAAACAGAAACAGATGAGTCATCAGACAGGTCCTTTCAGGAAAGCAGAAAGCTCAGGAGGTATTTCCACAGAGGGGATTAAAGCAATGGAATTGGTGAAGAAGATGCTGGAAGACTAGATCAGTAAAAAGCAGACACTGACATCACCTAGACATAATAAATGCAGGAAGCAGGGACCACCTGTACGGTTGTAGGAACAAAAAGGAAAAGATTAGATTATAAAAATGTGAGTGCCCAAAGGAGGGGCCCTGTAAACTGGAGCTCTATGAGACAGATGCAGGGCTCAGATTTTGTTAGTTCTACAGCCATATTCCTGCATTAGGGCTCAAACTTCTGAGGTTTGGGCACTACCCACCAGCTGTTGGTATTTAGGAGGGGGAGTAATGAGGCAGGTTCTGGCCTCTAAGAAAAACCTGGAGACTGAGGTGAGGTAACTACTAGGGCACATGTGACAGGAACCAGCCAGAGACAAGGAGTGCTTATCTGCCTCCCACCTTCCAGGTTCCCTCTAGTGTCCCCTACTGGCAGAGCCCAACAGGAAATAGACATCATTTGGGAAATGCAGTCTGCAGAGTTCTAGCCCCACACCAAAGAGAACAGTATTTAAGGGGCAAGATCAAGTTGAGAAACCAAGAATAAATGACCAGCAATATGTGTATTACCGAAACATAATAAAACATATTTATCTCAACCCCAAAGCTAGCATATGCTTAAAGAAGGAGACACCAGAGAAAGGAAAAGGATACCTATCTCACTACAATTGTTTAACATTTTGCTGGATGTCCTAATTAGTACAAATACAAAAGTGTAACAAGAAATGTAAAAATTGGAAAGGAAGATGTACAACAAATACTCTTTGCCAATGATATGTTATATACCAGGAAACCCAAGAGATTCCCACTGGAAAGTATGACAGTCAAGTAAATAATAAGTTACCAGAGTGCCAGATTAAGATGAACCAATACTTTTCACATCTACAAACAAAAGCTACAATGGGAAAAAAATTTTTCTTAATTGTAACCAAAAATATAACATGCTACACAATAATCTTAAGAAATGTGGAAGAACTACATGGAAAACGATTTTTCTACAAAAGAAAGTTAAGCAAAAACACATTATTAGATGGGAAAACTCAAAATCATAAAGATTTGATTCTACTCTAACAAAATTTGCATTTAACATGGTCTCAGTAGAAATACTGATGATTTTTTCTTAGAATTAGATAAGCTGATTCTAAAATTTGTATCAAAGAAAAAAGAAAAGCATAGCCAAATAAGTGTATCATAATAAAAGAAGAATAGAGCATATAATAAAGAATCACTAATTTAAACAAATCATTATGGAGAACTATATGATAATATTCATCAAAATTTAAATATATAAATTTCTGACCCCATAATTCTCCTTCTGGGAGTTCATCCTATGAATAACATTTGCACACATGTGAAATGTAAATGATTTTATACTTAAACATTATAATAATAAAAGATTAGAAAAATCCCAAATGTCATTAATAGGGGGTTGTTCAAATTATTTCATGTATCCAATGGAATACTATGATTTTCCTAAAAAATACAGCCTTCTCTATAGAAAGCTCTCCAAGATATACTAAAAAAAAATAAAACAAGATGCAAAATGGCATATTTATTTTATTACTATATATTCAAAAAGAAGAAAAATAAAATATATTTCTATTTTCTTGTACATAAAAAATGAAAGGATTCACAAGAAGCTAAGAATAGTGTTTCTGAAAAGTAAGGAACAAAAATAGGATAAAGAAATATCATTGTTATATTTTATGTCTTAAATTTCAATTACTTGCCCCATTTAAAATTAAGTGAAAATCAAAGTTAAAAATTAAATAAATTATTATGATGACAAACTAAATCTTTAATAATAGATAAATACATCAGTGGGCAAAAAATGTTTCCTGTCATCTTTTCACTCTCCAATTCCATACTAAAATCTTACGTATAGAGCCAGAAAACAAACAAACAAATACTAACAAACCCAATGTACCTTTGATTCTACATAGTCATAGAAAAACTCTCAGGAGATGTAGGTATAGTCAAAGAAGGGGAGAAAGAAGGCAACAACACTGACTTTAATGAAGGACACATTTCTTATCGGATGACATAAGATAAAGGAAATAAAGGGAGAGTTCACAAAAGTTGGAGCAAGTCTTATTCAATGTAATTTTACTCAATTTATTCTGACCCAAGGACATCTCTTTGGGTTGGCTTCCCTCATCTGTTAAGACCAAGCCCTTCAGAACTAACGGTTCAGGGCAAACTGCCCTCTAGCTCTGGTTGGTTCATGGGCAGGTAAGAACATAGTGATGGTTTGCAGAACCTCTGGTCTCATCTTGTACATCTAAAGGACCTATGCCTTATCCTCGTTTTGCAGGGCCCTCAACTTGGGATCTACTAAAGTAGTTGTAACTAAAGTATTAGCTAGATTCCAGTTGCTAGAAAGATTTAAAGAGTTAATATTGAAGAGCGGGCAGCTTAAAGGAAACCCAGGCATTCTTTGAATTTTACAGGAGACCCTACTCTCTACATAATATTTTCCTGAAAGCACAAAAGAAATGAAATGTGCAGAAATCACATGGGAGACCTATGTTACAGGCTCAGAAACTAAAATAAAACTAAACTAAAATGAGTTATTAGTTTTCTTTTTGTATACAATCTTAAAAGACAGTTCCAGAATTTCATATATGTTTCTTGCTTTTCTTTTTTTCCTACACAATAAGAGACTATTGATCTAAAATTCAGAGAGCACTCAGCTGAGTCTAAGAATTGACCCTTTTGCTTTGCCTAATTTTTTTTTTAATCTTTGTCTGAAGTGCTAAGCTACAGAAGACCTAATTTCCTTATCATCTGAATGTTATTTTTCCAATGTTTGTTCACTGATATTAAAAAGTTCACTTATACAAAAAGCAATTAAAATATTCAAATAACTGCATAAGTATGCTGAATAAAAACAATAATGTTGCTAAAATTGGTTACAAGCAAGCAGCTTTCAAAATATCTTTTGTCATGATTAAATGACACAATCCAAATCCTGGCTGAAAATCTCTTTAGAGATGGCATTAACATACTACATGAAGGTGAAGGTTACATGCACAGTAGGAAATTGAACAGGCAAGCAATCCCTTATATGGTGGATTTCAAAATGCAGACACTTTCCATTGCCTCCCTATCAGTCATTTATAATGTGGAATGAATTACATTGAAGTGATTATCCTCTAGCTGCATTCTTCTATATGAACATGGCATTCTGATTGGAGGTTATTGAAGTTAGAAGTTTGGGGAAGAAAGGCAAACGACATTTTAGAAGCTCAGGGGGCACTTAGAGGAAGACACGCCTTCCCTGAGGAAGGTGCTCTGGGAAGCCAAAAAACAGGCATGAGAAAAGTGGGCAACTAGAGGAGCAAGTGAGTGAGAAAAGGAGGAGAAAAAACGACCAAATTTCAACTACTTTTATGTTTTCTCAAATATGCCCTACTGACTCCAATTATTTCATCCATGTAATCCCAGTCATTCATTTATCAAATATTTAACAATCAATTATTCAACAAATATTTGTCACCTATTCTATGCCAGATGTCATACAAGGCCTTCAAGACAGAACAAAAACAACATTAATACCTGCCTTGGCAAGATGGTTGTATAAATAAATAAATCTTCACATCTGATGCTATCATTCAGCCCCAGAGAGGACAATGTTTGGGAGGAACAAGGGAAGATAGTGAGAATAAGGGAGGAAAGAAATGAAGTAGAGTAGGTAAGTTTGCCACCAAAAAAGAAAGGTAAATAGAGGAATTCCAGCACTGACATTTACATGAAAACAGGAGAGGACAGCAGACATTGAGCAGCTGGACCTTGTTTGAGTTTAAGGTCCATGTGCACTAGAGGTAGGTTGGCACTAAGACAGAATTGGGCTTCTAATCCCATAAGCAAATGGGAAGCCATTAAGCAAAGGAGTGGAAGATCAGATCTGATTATAGCTAACTCTGCCAATAGCATAATAAAATGTGAAATAAATGCCAGAATCAAGGAGATTGAATTTTAAGAGTCAATTCCTGTGCTGTCTCTGAACTGCAACTTTACATTTGCCACTATAATGTTTTATTTTATACAATGCTACTCGTCTCTACAGTTACTGCCCTTACCAGGTGACTATAAAACTTATCCTCCAAACAGGTGTTTAAGAGTGAATGAGCGCACTAATCAGATGGGATGCTAAAACAAGAAGCACAAATTAATTCTTCCTCAAAAAGGAAGTGATAAAATCCGCCCTTCACTGGGGGTTGTCAGCATAACACATATCTTGATCTCAGAAAAGTGGCAATTCTTGCTTTTCCATTTAGTTCTTGTTTTTCAAATTACTTTTTGATATACTCCAACCTTATCAGTTTCAGTCTGTTGACTATAAATGGTTCAGCTCAGAAAAGGAAAAGTTTACTAATTTGTCAATCATCACCAGTACATTTTATTATGACATATATAAACAAATATCTAAGTATTCTTGAGTCTCTGTTATCAAATAGCAAGATCATCCATTTTTTGACTATACCAAAAGCAGCTACTTTCCATAACTGATGATGTCTCCAGGCCAGTCCTTCCAGCCAACAGTGAATGTGTCCTCAGAAACCATAAATTTAGAATTAATCTTAAAAAAAACATACTTAGGAGACTGCATTTTTAAAGAAAAGGATAACATATTGATATCCACTAAAAGTTTCCTTTCTTTTTTCTTTGATCATACAGATAACAAAGTTACCAAATATATCTAAAAACGACTTTCTTTTAAAATGTTCAGGATTATTCCCATGCATTCTTCCTATCAGTTGGCAGTACCTGTTTTTCTAAGCCACACACACTATTTCAGCTTTAATTAAAAAGCCCGTTGCCATAGTTTCTCAGGGAACAGCTCAAGGCATGCTTGAGTCCATTATTTTCTTCAGGTTTCTAGAGAAATTGTAATATAGCAATATCTGTTTAAAATTCCCAGTCTACCTCCCACCCAGAGGAGCATATAATTTGGACATATGACGATGTATTCTAAATATTTTTAAAGAGTCTAAACAGCTAGGGATATTATTTAAAATTCAGCCTTTGTTTTCTTCTGTTCTGACACATCGTGAACATAATCAGATGACTGCAGCTTAGTTTAGTGGAAGACAGCAAATGGAGGGGGAATTCAGCCCAACGAATGCACTCACTACATCTGTGGAAATCACCAGCACATTTTCCTTCCTAATAATATGGGAGAAAATGCTCTGTGTTTACATATTAAAGTAATTTTTACTAACTCAGAAATGTGAATTCCCATATACTTGAAAAAGGTCTCAGAAAATAGATTAAACAATGAAAATTAATTTAAGCATTTCAAAAATTAAAAAGTGGCATTCAAAGAACCTTATTTCTTAAAGTTAGTATTTTATTCCAGCTGAATCCCACCCTGTTTTTAGATGGCAATTACCACTATTTCTAAGTTCCGAAAAACAAGTTCAAAAGTCATTCTGAGCTTTTAAGGTTAAAGAATGTGAATCAACAATGATCCCTACAAACCTTAGAAAAGGCAAATGTCAGTTCAGCTTTTTATAATTCACCTATCTAGCTTCCAGGCGGCTATGAGCATAGACGATGCAGGCAAAAGGACCCAGGTTGGAATTTCAGTCATAGAAGCAAACTAAATGATTAAATGAGACAGGACATATAAAATTTGGAAATCTCTCAGAACTGGCAGCTATTATCATTTTTCCACAACTAGGTCATCTCCAGGACAGGATGTGGGGCAGAATAAGATCTCACTGTTTTCAGAAGAGCCTAAATTCATCCTGCTTCCTTTATCATTTTAAGAACTAATGAAAGTACTCTCAATTACTGAGTTTTCCAACATAAATATTACACAATTGACTTCTTATTCTTCATCACTAAAAGTCATTTTATGCTCTCTTATCTATACAAGATGAATCAATTCTAAAAGTATTTGAGAACTAGAAAAGTCATTATTTCCAACAGGGGAATTAAAGATGTTCTGTATATACTAGATTACAGGCATTTACTGATGATACATGCATGATGAATGAATGAAGTTTCATGTTTATCATTGCTAATAGGTGTCTCTTTATCTTTCAATCAATAGGGTTATGTATTTAAAAAAATCAAATAGGATGGCTTCACTAATATGTGGAATATAAAGAAATAAATGAACAAGCCAGGAAAAGAAAACAAAATTCTTCAGGACTCTGAATTCAAGATTATGGTTACCAGAGGGTGAATGGTGGTGCGGGTGGGGAGGACACCTAGGATTGAAAGAGTGAAAATAATAATGGTGACAGACACTAGACCTATGATGGTAGGTGTGGTGTGATAAACACATTGCCTGAAATGTGAATCTATTTTCTGGAAACTCACATTGTAAACTAATGAAACAGTAATAAAATAAAAGGGATAAAAAATAAAATAACAGAGAAAATCACATTCTTTTCACCAATTCTCACTATAAAAAGATAGAAGTAGAAAAGTTTACCAGAAGATAAATTGATCCTCAGCAATATGAAGCGACTTATCCAAAGTAAGTTAAAAAAACAGGGTATGTCCTTGGTCTTTTAGCACCTAAGTCAGGATCCTCCCCACTATCCCACTCTGCTTCTCACCAGGCCCTATCACTGCACCATGTTAAAGGGAGGCTGAGGAAACAACTCCCAGGAAGTTTCCATAGTTCCATATGTTCCCTGAAAATGCATCTCTTCACTATTAAAGCAAACAAACTTAAAGCTCATTTAGCTACACTGCAGGAAAAGGTCTGGGGTGGAATTTCAAATTGTAGACTGTGAATTGGGGATGACTTTGTGAACTACTGTTTCTCCAAAGATCACAAGTAATGTACAAAAAATTATCTACAACATCCCTGAACCACAGTGGGAAAACTAGAGCTTAACCTACCCTTGATAGGGTAGGTTACTCCAGGAAAAATGTTCACCTGGTAGATCCTCAAAAGTGATCCAAATCCTAACTAGACAAGATTTGCCATCTTACTGCAGAATTCCTTAACTGAGGTCCAGCTCTGTCCAAGACACACACTAAAAGGCCTCTGCAGGCACTTAAAAGCATATGCAAAAACAAACATCTATGTATCTCTAATTTTTCTAGAAATGTAGACCACAATCTTCATCAGATTCTCAGAATGCCCCCAAAGGTTAAGTGCCAGCAAAAGGACTTCGGAAGAGCAGAAATTAGATCTCTTATTTTATTTTAAAAATTGTTTAATTTCTATTTGTGACTATACTTAAAAAAAAAAAAAAAATGCCAGGTGTGCCCTGGTGAAGTAGCAGTTAGGTCAGCTGGTAGGGAAGGAACAAGCCACATACTCCTGAGTTTGAGGTTTGAGTCCTGGGCTCTGAAGGAAGTAACCAACGTGACCAACTAAATAAAAATAAAATAAAGATGCTTCTTCCTCCTCTCTCTTCCTGCCTGCCTGCCTGCTCGCCTTCACTCTGCCTGCACCTTGCTTATTAAAAAAAAAAAAAAAAAAAAAAAAAAAACTAGATGATGTCAAGAAATATTCCCAAAAATACCTGAAATTCCTTCAGGACAGCCTACAACAGCCTTGAAAACAAGTAGTTACCATCTAGATGATCTGAAACAATCATAAATTCCTACTGTCTCCTCCACCATCTCACTGCTGAGTGGGTTGTGGTAGGAATTCACTTGCTTAATGTTTGTTAATGATTCTCCAGAGTTAGTGATTTAAAACTTGTTAATGGCCTGTTGTTTAATTTTTTCTTAATGTAAGCGCTCTCTCTTTGTAAATAATATTAGTAAAATGATGAAATACAAAGCTTTTTCTAAAATCTGCAGGTAGTTCTTTAATCTCACTCTACTTGGTGTTTAGAAATTGGAGGGAAATTCAGAAAATCTGGAGAAAGATGATATTGAACAAAGGGTAAAAAAAACACTTTTGCAACTAAAAATTTAGGATAGGTCCCAATAGTTTTGTTTAATGATCAAATAAATGGAAATGCCGGTACTATATGAGTTCTATATAGCAATACAGGTCTCTACTAGCATCGTCTTACTAGATGGTGAAATTCTATAAGATTTTCTGAAAACTAAAAGTCGGGAGCAAGGGTTTGAGGTAGAACAGTTTAAAGAAAAACAGAGCATGTTTCTGGTTACAATAAAGTAGAATAAACATAAAACACCCATGTATTACAACTGTAAGAGTGAACAGAATGTATTGAACAATGATTCTAAAAAGCAATAGTAGCAGAGATTGAAGTTAAAAAGACGAGAATTTGAAACAGAACCAAACCAGTGTTGACTCTGCCGGTTTTGACCTCCAGTATCCCCCAGACTGACTGCAACACACCAATACAGGCTGAAACCTAGAAGTGGGCACTGATACTCAGACTGAAAGAACTCAGAGAAATTCCCCTTATTCTGGCTTGTAGAGAGAAAAAAGAACATTCTCTAGACCACAGGTTGCAGAAATCCTCACTTTTTTTTCTTGTCTGAGTTCTTTAAGCTCCAGCCCTCAAGCAATTTCACTAGTGGCAACATTAGAAATTATAAGGAATAAGAAAGAAAACTTTTAAGAAGGAAAACTGCCTCTCTGATCCCAAGAGAGTGGGGCAAACTCCAATCACTTTATATTTTTTTCTCTGTCTTCCTACCACCTGGAGCTGGATGTAAGCATAGTCACAAAAGTGTTAAAAAAAAAACAACAAAGCAACAAACCAGGACTTGGTGATCTGGTGGAGGGCAGGATGTGTTGACATATATATGAGGAACAGGGAACCTTTACATGTGAGTTTATTTTAATGTGTAAAAATAAAAATAATAAATAACAAATAATTTTTAAAAAACAGGATAATAAAGTCACAACTATTGGCTAAATGAACAAAAAATGAAATATGAAAGTACTACCAACCCTACAGAAATTAAAAGAAATAAAAAGAAATTGCATATGGTCAATAAATTAGATAATTTAAATGAAATAACAAGTTCCTAAAAAGACACAAATTAACAAATGAACTCAAGAATAGAAAATCTGAGTAGGTATATAAAAAATGAAGATGAATACATAAATTTAAAAGTGATAACTTAAAAATCTTCCCACAAAGAAAACGCCAGCCCTAATAGGCTTTACCAGTGAACTTTATCAAATATTTAATAGAATTAATATCAATAATTCACACACTCAGAAAACAGATAAAAGCTTTAAAAAATCATAGATTAAGTGTAAGAAGTACAATTATAAAATTACTAAGAAGAAAATAGTTGAAAAATTTAATGAACTTGAGTGTGGCAATGAATAGTTAGCAATGACACTAAAAGCAGGACCCATAAAGAAAAGTAACGGATAAATTTGACTTAATAAGAATTTGAAAATTTTACACTTAAGCTATCTTTAAGGAAATAAAATAATAAACCATAGACTATAAGATAACATTTGTATATCGTACGTTATTAAAGGACTGGTAACCAGAATGTATAAAGAGTTTAATAAAAGAGAACCCAATTGAACTGGGCAAAGATTAGCTCTCTGGAATAGCGGTTATTTATTTCTGTCTGCCTTCTCTCCCACCTCGGTGCGTACCACCATGCCATGGAAGTTTCGTTAGACACGGACATGAACCTTCCAAGGCACAGAACTCTCTTTTCCATTGGGAACTAAAGGCCAACAAAGATTCTTTAAGGTGGATAATGATGAAAAAGAACATCGGCTATTTTTAAGAACCATCATTTTAGGGCCCAGTGCAAAGAATGAATTGCACATTGTTGAAACAGAGACAATGAATTAGGAAGGCAATCCAATTAAACTAGCACCAGCACTTTCAAAAGGTTTGTTTCCTTGGGGGCTTTTAAACAACATCACCTGTGGTCTGATGGTGGCAATATGATTAAGGCTTGGTCACATTAGCACTTAGCAGCTGTGGAAGATCTGGAGTCAAAAGTAAAGAGAAGGATGTAAAACTCCTAAGTATTATCTCAAAAGCAATCTTCCCGTGGAAATGGTAGCAAGTTTCCACAGGGGGAGGGGAAAAAAAACTACTGCTGCTGCTGAAGACAATGGTTTTGATGATGAGGAGGAGGAGGAGGACAGTTTTGATGAGGAGGAAGTTGAAGGGAAGTTCCAGTAAAGAAATCTATATAAGATACTACAGATGGAAATGTACAAAAATCAAATCAGAGTGGAAAAAAATTAAAATCATCAACACCAAGATCAAAAGGTCAAAACACTTTAATAAAACAAGGAGAAATTTCCCAAGATACCAAAAAATCTAGTTAGGTAGAAGACCACTAAAACAAAATGACAAGAAAGCCCAGTAAAGGACAGTTCTCTTCTCAAAATACATGCCAAGTTCATCAAGTATATGAAGAACTGCTGCTGGATACCAATCAGTAAGCTACTCAAGATCTTTGGCAGTGGAAGAATCTCTTAAAGAAAAGAGTTTAAACAGTTTATTAAAATCTTCCATCTTACTTCATTTCTATAACAGCTTAGATCTAGCTGTCATTTTTTATAATGCAGAGTGGGATCTTCACCTACTGGGTCTGGTCAGTGTCATCCAGGTTCTATGTCTAAGAATTTGTTGTCGAAAATGCCTATTTAATTTTTAAAGATGGCATTCTTGGCTTAGTTCTACATATGTCTGGAATGTGATAAGACACAGTAGTAGCTGTAGTGGGTATTAGACAAATGGAAAGGATAGGAAGATAAAAACATACACATGAAATCAACTCTGTATATTAATAAAGTTTAAAAAATCAGCAGAGGTTTGAACATCCACCAAAGAGGACCTATGAATTACTAAAAAGCACATGAAAATAAGTTCAAACTCATCAGTCATTAGGGAAATGAAAATTAAAAATACAGAGATAGGGCTTCAGACCTACTAGAATAGCTATAATCAAAAGATATAAATAACAAGTATTGGCAAAGATGTAGAAAAACTGGAAACCTCATACATTGTTTGTGAGAACATAAATTGGACAGCCACTTTGCAAACGTTTCTTTAAAATTTAAGCATAAGCACTATATAAGTTAGCAACTCTACTCCTACATAATCTGCCCAAGAGAAATAAAATCATATATCGACACAAGGATTTTTAAGTAAATATTCATAGCATAATTATTTATACTAACTAAAAACCAAGGAGAAAAATCAAATGCCTATCAACTGGTGAATGGGCAAAGTGTGATACAGTCATAGGATGAAGTACTATCCAGCAATAGAAACGCACAACTGATACACACTACAGCATGAATGAACCTCAAAAACATTAAGGTACAAGAAAGAAGCCAGGGAGTGCCCTGGTGGAGCAGGAGTTGGGTGCCATCCACATACATCCCAAGGTCCTTTGTTCGTGTCCCGGGGTTGGCAGGAACAACCAAGATGAACAACTAAATAAGATCAATAAAATGTTGCATCTTCCTCTCCCTTCCTGACTGCACCTTTCCTTTAAAAAAAAAAAAAAAGAATCCAGAAGCCAAAGACTACATATTACATGATTCCACTAACATGCAGTGCCAAGAAAAGATATATCTGTAGGATACTGAAAGCAGATTAATGGTTTGTGGAAGTAGAGGAAGGAATAGGGATTGACTGAAAACAGGTATAAGAAACCTTGGAATGAAGTAAAATACTCTAAAACTGGAAATTATGCTTAAAATGTGTTGAAAAACTAAGTTAGGTCTAGAAATGTTAGGTGAATGTAATTAACATATATCTGACAGTTAACGTATATGTATGACAGTTAATATATTGCAAAAATGTCCCAGGAAAAAAATTGTAAACTTAAAATTAGTGCTTTGAGAATAGTGGACAGCTGCAAACTAAGGCTAGATCAAAAGATAATCTATGATAGATTGCGAAATTGGCCACAGTGCTATCTACCTCTTCTAACACGATTCTATTTCTCCCACTCCCTGTGACGTGCTTTGGCTAAAACAATGTGTGAGTAGAGGCACTGCGCAAACTCAGAACTGAGACCTCAAAAGGCCTCAAGCAGTTCCACTCTAGCTTTTGTAGCCTGACTCTAGCCACATTTGAACCAACTGGATTGTCTTGCTGGAAGAGGAAGACCTACAGAGGAAAACTGTGAATCTGTCAGAAGCAGACCAAAGACACACAACTGAGTTCCAGCTGTGCTGAACCAAGCATGACTTAAATCAGAATAACTGCCCAACTGGACATAGCCCAAATTGTCAATCTCCAGAATTTTGAGCTAAGTAATTAAAAATTTTAGTGATTTGTTCCAAAGTGGAAACTAATAGATACACCAAAAAAGAGCAGATGTTAACTGCAGGATAACACAATGAATTAAATGCCTGGGTTTTGTGAAGCTGTCCCTAAGGAAAGGTGCCCTAGGCACAAGAAGAGAAAAAACAGTGGATGAGATTGACTCAGGTCTAGGAATTGGTAATGTCTCTACCTGCATTAGAAAAGTGAGAATAATAGTGAAACCTTCTGTATACAACTGACTAAGGGTCTATACTGAGCAGAAAGTGCTGACAAGTTGAAATCCAGGAAAGACAGATGATTAAAGAGCTATATATGGATATGTCTATTTCATCTACGTTGTCACAATCTTTAACAAAAAGTTGCACAGATACTCCCTTATCTTTTCAATGTCTATAATTCTCTATATATAACCTCTCTCCCATGGGTCATACCAATGATTTGTGGGGTTTTCTTGATTATTCTAACTAGATGTTTATAAATTCTTTTGATTTTTTTCAAAATATCAACTTTGGTTTTGCTAATTTTCTCTACTGTATGTCTCCTCCGTATTCATCAGTGTGTGCTCCTATCTTTATTACTTCCTTCCTTCTACTTATTTCATGTTCATACTGCCTTTTTTAATACCCAAGCTTCTTAAATTTCAAGGTTTTTCAGATTTTAAACCTTTTTTGATTCAAACATAATCAGTTAAAGCTGATATGTTTTTAAGTTTTCCTCTGAGCACTACTTTGGCTGCATTCCACAATATTGAAATATATGCTTCCACTATTATTCAATTTAAAACATTTTCTAATTTCCCTTATGGTTTCTTTTTTAATGCATGCATTATTTGGGAGCATATCATTTATTTTCCAAATATTTACAGTTTTTCTAGAGATATAATTATTAACTCCTAAATAGATTCTGCCAAATTACATAATTTCAATACTTTAAAAATTAAATTTCTTGTGCATCCTGGTAGAGTAGTGGTCTGCTCAACTGCCTCTGGCCAAAGCGGTCCACATACATCCCAAGGACCCAGGTTTGTGTCCCAGGCTAGGGAGAACCACCACGACGTACAACTAAATAAAAATAAATAAAGCGCTTCTTCCTCCTCTTTTTTTTTTCTACCTATTCATCTTCCTTAATACCTGCACCCTTCCTTAAAGAGATTAAATTTACTGTGATTTGTTTTATAGCCTAAGATACAGCCTGTCTCTGTGAATGAGTCATGTGAGTCTGGTATTCCATAAATACCAATTAGGCCAGTGCAGTTGATATGGTTATTAAAAATCACCTACTATTTTTACTGATTTTCTATATGGATGATCTATCAATTGCTGAGGGAAGGATGTTAAAAATCATCACTATTTGTCTCTTTAATTTTAGAATATTTACTCCACACACTGAGTCTGTTATAGGTACAACATGTTTATGATTATGCTTTTTATAAACAATAGTCCTTTTACCATTACAAAAATCCCTTTTATCTCTGTATGCCTATCTGTATTGATGTCTATTTATATTGATATCCAATTCTAATCTTCTTATGCTTATAGTGTGCATCATTTATACTTTTCCATCCATTCCTTTCAATCTATCTCTTTATGGGCATCTCTTATAAATAGCATAAAGTCAGGTCTTAATATTTATCCATTGGTTTCTCTCTTTATTCCTACTCCCACATCTAATAATCTGTTTGTAACTGACATGTAGATTCCATCAATATTTAATGCAATTACTGATATGCTGGATTTAGGTTTACTATATTATTATTTATTTTTGTCTAGCCTCTCTGTTTTTTATTCCTTTGGTCTTTTGTTCTTCCTTATTTGATCATCTTGATATTTTTTTTTTAAATTCAATTTGGTTTATCTACTGTCTGCAATATGTTCTATTGATTGCTCTTGGGATTAAAATGTACATCCTTAGTTTTTATTCTACCTCGAGTTAATAAGCCACTTCATATAAAATGTAGAAACCTTGCAATATGCATATATAATTAAATATCTAAAAACATTATAAATCTTGCAAAACCACGCTGTAAGTTGTGCTTTAAACTATTATATATATTCTAAAGAAATTAAGAGGAATAAAATACTATTTACCCTGATAGTTGGCATTTCTAATGCTCTTTATTGAAATCTATGATATTTATCAAAGCACGCCACTTGACCCTCAAGTAGCATAAACATATAAATTACATATTAGATTCCCTGATCTTTTCCCTTACTATTAGGCTATCATTTAAAGTAATATCACTCAGGATTAATGTGATTATAAACAAAATATAAATTCAGGGACAGGAACCAGGTGACGATACTAATGATAAGATGAATTGATTACTTTGGTTATAATTCAGAATATACTTATGTCGATTTTTTTTATTATAAACTAAAATAAAAACATTGTTTATTAAAACTTTTCAAAATTCTCACATCAAAGTAAGTATGTTTCTTTAATAATGAATAAAAATGTCAAGGAATATTTCTAACTCATTTTTAAAAGTGCCCAAATCTATTCCTTTGGTCTTTTGTTCCCAAATGTACGTATTTTCAGAGTAAACACAGGATATTAACGAAGGCATAACTGTGTGTCTGAAACAGAAAAATGGAAAGCATCTCTCTTTTTCTTTTTAAGCAAAAGAGAAACACAGGAATATTTGGAAAGTTGCAGATCCATGGGAAGTGAGAATTAAACTGAGTTATAAAAGATATCAAGTATTCATTCATTAAGCAAACATTTACTGAGCTTCACTCTGTTCCAGACATTGAGCTAAGAACTAGGGATTTAGATTATCTTCAAGTTAATTACATTATAGGAAATACAAAAAAATTCAAATATTATTATGAGGAGGAAACTAAGAAAGCTTCCTGAAGAAGATGACCGAAGAACTGAGTTTTGGAGGTACAGTAGACACTTTGTGCCTAAATGTTTTTGTTTTTTGTTGGGAGTGAGCACAGAGACAAAGAGAAAGAGAGGTTTTCTCAATTGGAAATAATGTCTATAAAACCAATAATCCTAAATAAAGGGTTAAGGTCTTTTGGAGAATTTGAAGAATTAGAGGAAATTAGACTAGAATTATCACAAGGACATCAATGTATCTTTAATGTTATATTAAGAAGGTTGACTTTTATTACCTTGAAGGAAGTGGGAAGCCATTAAAGGATTTTAAGTAAAGGAGAAATATAGCTTACAAAACTTTTTCTCCCTTGCCTACCTTTACTACAGAAGCTACAGAAAAAAAGTTCACATCCTAAGCTTCCCTTCATGAGAGATGGCCTTGAACACTTTCTGATCAGTGAGTGTGACAAGAAATCTAACTGGAAAGACTTCTGCCAAAAATTTTGATTTCCTGATGAATAACCTTCTTTGGCTGACTGTGTTCCTTTCCTTCCTTCCTTGAATTTGGGCCTGATGTCTGGAAGTGTGACAGACATTCTGTAATCATTAGTGGAAAGGCCAGGATTACACCCAATAAATCAGCAATGGCACAGTAGAACTGCTCAACAAGGTCTGCAGCATCTTTAGACCTCTTCTTATGAGTGAACATTAATCTGCTTATGAATAAACCATTTTGTATTGGGATTACTTGAATCTAAATGGCTCTCTGACAATAAAATTTATTAAAATTAATTTGTATTTTAGCATAATCCTTATTAAATCTGTGTGTATGACTGAAGGCACAGTGACTTTTCTGAACCATAGGTCACAGAGCCATAATGGGAAGAATAAAACAGGTAGACTCTAGAACTATTCAAAAGAGGACAGGGTGGATAAAGAAGGCATTTGTCATATCTGGATTCTGGATTTCTAGCTTGAGCAACAGCAAATTCTAGGAGTGAGGATCATGCTATTAGTTATGACAGGGCAGACAATCAATGTACTTCCTCATTCTTCAGTTTGAGGTTCTTATGGGATATCCATGTGAAAAAAAAAAAGAAAAGAAAAAGCAGTTGATTCTCTGGAGATCAAGAACAAAGTCTGTCTTTGAGATAGAGTCCAGAATAACCATTATATGGGGATAAACTAAAATATTAAGTATGGCAGATCCCATTAGTAAAGTTTGAATAGCATTAGCAAAAACGAGGCATGACAAATCCAGTAAGACAAAAAAAAACAAATTACTGATTGCCAAGAATTGAGGGTAGAAATGAGAGGGGGATGGGCGATGCTAACAGATATGGGGGTTTTTGAAGGGTAATGAAAATGTTCTAAAGTTAAATTGTGTGATGATACACAACCTTGTAAATATATTGAAAACTACCACTGACCTGTACCTTTTTTTTTAAGGTGAGGTGCAAGCAGGAATAAAGGAAAGTAGGCAGGCAGGCAATCAGGAAGGAAAAGAGAGAAGGAAGAAACATTTATTTATTTATTTAGTTGTTCCTTTTGGGTTATTTCCCCAAGTTGCAAACCCAGATACATGAGCTTTACATGAACTACGTCTCCAAAGTCACAGACTTAACTGCCTGAGTCACCAGGGTGCACCGGAACTGCACACTTAAATGGGTGATCACTACAGGATATGAATTCTATCTCAGAGCTGCTTTAAAAAAATAGGTCATGAGAGTATCTTGTGTATATCAACATATTAATAGGAAGTTAAGCTGGTGCAAGAGTAGATGGAACTTGGAACAGAAAAGAAGGCCAGGGAACATTAAAACAGTATTTTCCAAAAACATAAAAGAATTTCAAGTAGGAATCAGAGGCCAACTGTGTAAAATACAAGACACATTATTAAGTTAAAGACTAAAATATTCGATTTAAGAATTTGGAAATCACTGGTAAGTTAAGAGTAAGTGATTTTAAGTAGTTGAAGAAGCCAGAGCTTACTAAACTGAAAAATAAATGATAGGTGAAGAATAGAGGTAACAAATAAGTATACTTTTTCAGGAAACCAGAACTGCATGTGGAGGCAGATTTGATATTATTGTTTACAAGAAGAAGAACATATGATATTTATATGTAAGGGAAAAGAGTCAGCAGAGAAGGAGCAATAGACGATAGAATAATATCACTATAGAAGGGGATATTACTAATGGAATAACAGCTGCCAAGAAATTAGAAGAAAAGGAATTCATGACACAGACATAAAATATGAGTATAGAGGACAAATGAATATTCCATCAGACTAGAAAGAAGTTTAAGATGTCAGTTTGCAGGGGCAAGAAGTTTAAGTTGCTGTAAATTGATGCACCGACGTTCTCTGTAAGTTAAGAGACAAGTCACTGGCTGAGGGTGAAGGAATAAGCTTGATTATTTGAGGAAGACATAAGCATTTGGAATAATTATGGGCAAGAAGTTTTCAAGGAAGAGATATACATAGATATACATATTTCAAATACTTTCAAAAACTGCAATATATTTCACTATTGATAAAAACATGACCTTTATCATAAAGAATTACTTGCAATTTTAATATACTTTGGATTTGTAATGATCAAACTGAACAGATGAACAGGTTGTCACAAATCCCTGAATATATGATGTCTGCAGTCATAATATATATCCCAATGATTCTTGAGCACCGGACCTAGAAAAATGGTACCCTCCAAAAGCACAACTTTAGAGTGACCAGACAGGCCTCCAATCAGTCATTTTCCCAGGTCCTCTGCAGCAGAGACCAGAACTCTTTATTCTCCCTGAGAGTGGAAAAAAAAAGTGATCGAGATGTTTTTTGCAGTTGCTACAAAAGAAATCAAAAGGCGACTTTTTTGCTTCTCTTGAGAGGGCCCATAACAGATGTTCACCTAAGGTATTCAAATACCTTATTTGTCAACTGTCAAGTAGTAAACAGAAATTATTTTCATTGTACCTGGTACCTACTTATATTTTGTGCTCTACATTCCTTTATGTAAACTCAAGAACCCTTCATTCTAATCATAGGGGTATGCTCTAGTTCTGTAAAGAGGCACGTACCTTCTTAAATTTTTGCCTATTCTCATGCCATCCTGCCAACCTGGGGATTTGCTCACATTGCCTCTCTTTCTAGCCAAGTACCACCCAACATGCATACTACCCGCCTCTTGGATGGTTTCTCTAATAAATTCAGCTAGAAACACTCCTTTCATTAGAATTATTCCAACCATTCTTTTTCTATAGATAATTTGTTACTTGGTATTTATGCTAATTATAGTTTTATCTTTATCTGCCTGAAGCACCTAGTTAGAAAGCAGAAATTACATTTTAAATGATGCCTATTTAGCATGTTCCTTTGCAGAAAAATGGCTGTTACTTCTACAGAGGACTTCAGAGATTATCTTCAAGCTACCAGTGAGAACAAGTCTCAAAGATACCAAGAGAATAGACCAAGGTCACACAGTTAGTGGCAAAGTTGGAACTCTAAATTAAGATTCCAAACTCCTTTTTCTATAGTCCTTTTATTAAAACAATAAATTAAGCTGGTTTTATTTTATAACCCATATCTCAAGAAAAAAAAAGGCATCTTAAACTTTAATACTAGACAGATTCAGACTCCTGTAGTAAAGCTTGTGTTTCAGTTTTCATCCAGATTGCATTTAGCTGACTTGGATGTATGAAAAAAAGGAACTTTTTTTTCTTTCTTTCTTTTTTTTTTTTTTAACATTCCAATTTGGTGCCAAGTAACTAAAGTAGGGATAAATCATATGGTAGTGGTGACTCTGGTATAATAAAATTCTGTAAATAGGGTAAATCTGTCCCTTTTACAAATGTATTGGCTGTACTTGTACACTGTGGCCTCTGATGCTCTCATCACATCTGTGATTCACAGTTGGAAACAGCACAGCAGTTCAGTTACGGTAACAGAAGAAACCAGTAACTATAAGCTTTCAGTACTGACATTGGGAGTGACCCAGACACAACCATCAAGGGCAGGGACTATACCTCAAGCCCTTTTTTAGTCACAATACTTAACATCATACTTCATACAGGATGAAAATAATACATGAAAAAAATGTATTTTGAAAACCAGCAAGTGAAGCTAATGAATACTAAATCTTGTAAACACCCAACTCAAGATTGATTTAATTCATTTAAATTAATTTAGACCTACAATTTAACTATATAGGCATTAATTTTAAAAGATAACTTAATTGTAAAAGATGGCTAAAACACTTTCATTTTATCTAATGCACTACACTGACTAATTCTTCACGAAAGATGCAAACTAAATGAGAAGCTGGGAAAGACGATTATTTTGCTGACCATCTTCCCTTGGTTTGATACAAGCACACTCTAGAAACATGCTGAAGCCATGAAGGTTTCTATGGACTATCCTTTGATCTAGGATAGCATGATCTAGTCATCTAGCGATTACTGGAAAAACCTAAAATATTTTCCCATTCATCTTTGTAAGAAATGTCTACTAAAAAGACACTCAACTTAATTTCTTTCTTTCGTTGAGAATGTTGGGTATAATATTCTCTGAGCTGTGAATGACACAATTAAATACCACAGGACAGACAAAATGTAGCCAGGGAGTTCTTTTCTTACTCAGTCTTTATCTTGCTATGTGACTCTTCAGGAACTGCTTAACTTGAGTTAACTCTTTGGGTTCCTTTCAATACCTGAAATGGGAAGTGAAGATACTTACTCAAATCCTGATAGACATGAAACACTCTTCCCACTTCTTACATCAAACAAGGCTTCCCTTATTCCACTGAGCAGATGAATAGGGATTATTTACCATTATTCATGCTGGATAGTCTCAAAGAACATTATAATCGTCTTCATTCTACTGAAGCCATCCCCAGACTCTTTCTTGTAATCTAATGGCACCTCAGTTACCGATATCGCTTTCTGAAATCTCCTTAAAATCAGGATTATCACTGTCTGAGTTTCACCACAAGAATCTAGAGTAACAGTTTACAATTGTTTAAAGTCACAGCAAAGAAAAATATTATAAATCCTCAGGTAAAGTACACTTCTTAGATGCCCAGAATTGAATATATGGTTCTCGACTTTGGCTTACATCAGTGTGAAATCACTCCTCTTCGCAGTTGTTTATGACCCTCTCCCAAAAAATTACAAGTTCTTTATATGCATACACAAACCATATATTTCTGTCTCCTCGTTGGGCCTTTTTATCTGACAGTGCATTGGGGTTCTACTGTTCACCCCTTGTTGGATGGGTGAATAGTTTCACAGTCACATATGTTATTATTAAAATTTAGAAAACTATTAAAAACTATTAATAAAGATGAGTTTGCAAGTATGTGAAAATAAAAAGGGTTGTTGGTACTTAAGAGTTCCAAAACATCTTATAAACATGAGGAAAAACACTCGTTGGAGAAATGTTTATAATACACTTAGGAGAAAAAAGTTCAAGCGCCTCAGATGAGAAAGTTGACTTCTTCCCCACAGAATTTCCCCAAATCAAACTGGCTCCTGATGCCATGGTTTCCCCTGTTGAAGAAGCATTTCTCTGAAATGCTGGGAAGGAACATCCAGACACTTCCTGTCTGAATGGACTCCTTCCTGGGTGCGTGGGTAGCAGAAACAATAACCTCTGCCAAATAAAGCAGTGAAGTGTTAGCTGAAATTCTTCAGGTGTTCAAGGGCTTTCCCAAGGTTCTTTCAAATTTCAAAATGAGTCAGCAGCTCCAGAACTAATTTTACTCATTTGACCACCATGGAAAGGCTGCAAATGAATCATCTACTTACTAAGACTGGGATGAGGAAGAGAAAGCACTAACTTCTTAGTTCAACATGATTAAGATCTGTCAGAAAATCAAAGCATTTTCTTTGATAATTATTTTGCAGTAGCTAATGCTAAAATGTAACAAGACTATCCAATGTGCTACTCAAATTCTAATATTTTTTAATATGCTAGACTCCAAAGAATTCAGAGTCATTTCTTAAGCAGAAAATACTACAGAACTGGCATTTTGATAGCAAGAAAGAAGAAAAAATGCCCTGCGCTTTCCTTAAGGGAAAATGTTTTATTTGTGGTAAACATAAAACAGAGATAAAATATGACATTTTCATGCAACACAATCTCAGGATTTTCACTTATTCTTTGAGTAATTTATCAAGGGAACTTGACACAAAAAGGAACATGGGTAGCCCACCAACAAATTAAGCTACCTCTGCACATAATTTTTTGAGAAAAAAATATTCTAAACAAATCCATTTGTTGAAATTAGGAGCTTCTATTTTTAATAAAAATTCCAGGGTAATTTTTTAAATCCTCTAAAGATAAAATGAGTTGAGTTTCAGCAAATGTTGAATTCTGAGTGATATTATGAAAATATGTATTATTATTTTCTGTCCAACTCTGAGTATTATTTGGTCAGTTACATGAACTGACACATCAAGGAATTTTTCATTTATTCAATAAATATTAAGAACTCAATTTAGGAGAAACAGGTAGAGCAGTGTCAATTCAATCTGATAGTGGTAAATGGTCCCAGAATTTTGGTAGTGGGTATCATGTCAGTATACATTTATCGAAGCTGTTAAGCTGTGCTCCTAAAACTTACATAGTAAGGTAAACCAATGTGCTATCATTTAAAAAAAAGAAACAAAACTAAAATTACAATCCATGGGGAAAAAAAACAAACCCAAAGTACTATATATGACAAAGTGGGGCAATAGCTCTAAACAAGAGACATGGTTCATGCTCTCAAGGAGCTCACAGTCTAGCAAACAAGACAAATGTGAAGCACATATAGGACGTCAAACTGCCAGAATTTTGTGAAATGAGTTAAAGTATTAAGTAACTGATCCTAGCTTCCTTTACAGAAGCAAGCTCAGAGCAAATGCTTAACGTAGAGACAACTGAAAAAGACATAGTCCTATCTCACTTTTTGTTTGTGCTTTAACTAAAATGGCTGATGGCTAATAGCCATAACAGGATTATTATTTTGATTCTATCATGTATGTGTATGGATTGAGTTTTCTCTTTTTAAAGTCAAAATCCTAAATTTTGATGTTTGCACCCTGATCATTATTTAATTTTTTTCACATTTAAATGGTTTGTTCTGTTAATCAGATATTCAAAATGTGTCGCATCGTAACAGTTTTGATTATTTCCCATAAACTTGAATTAAAGACATAAATTTTCAAACATATCTTTTATACATTGTATTCAGTTTTTCCAAATATAATGATAGCTACTGAGAAGTTAATATCTGTTACGAACGAAGTGACTTTTTTAAAACATAACTCCTTATAAGCCCTGATCTCTCTCTGCAATGTACTATTGGTTCTATTTTACAGATGGGAAAACTGAGGTACTGAGAAGTTAAGAGACATCTCAAAACTACACAGCTAGTATAAAACCAGGAAAGGATCCTCAGATTGTCTGACAGGTTAATTTATTTTCTTAAGAACCTTAAATGGGCTATATTCAATAGAATTCCTTGTTGTGCAACATTATAGTGATACTGTAACAGTGCAGTTAAAGCTTTCAAGCAACCAGAGTCCAATAAAACATCAAGGGAGCAATAAAACAGCTAATTAACTAGAGAAATGAAATGTGAAATAACTTCTCAGGTAAATGGCAGGTAAATGGAGGGTGTCTAACTATGAAGTCTTTGCTACAATGATGAACTGCATCAAGCATTGATACCAGTAACCTCCCAGTCTGGCTGCATTAAAATCTCTCCAAAAGGGAGAAAATCATCTCATGCAAAGTGAAAATTGGCCTGGAAACTCATCAAGATACGTGGGGGTCAGGGCGAAACTTGGGGTTTTTTTGGCTTTATTCTATCTTCCGTGGAGCTGGTTCTACAGTTATCCTACCTAATCACTACACCCAGGTCATCTGCTCAAGGAAGGATGGTCCACATTTTGAGAATAAAGAGTAGCACACACTCTCCGATAAAGCTAGAGCACTACCACGATTGCTTTGCAAAAATCATCATATGTCCCCAATAAAGAAAGAAGGCTTTTATGAGTGAAAAGGAATGTAAACTTGAACGTCTAAAATGAAATGCATATGGATCAAATTGCTGCGCACTAACTTCCTAAAAGCTCTTCTCTGTTATTGGATATCCAAGTGAACAGCCACAGCCAGCTAGCTGACAGCACTCAGAAAGCCTCTACTGGCAAACTACAGATTATAAATGATGCTGAGATCCAGCCCAAAGCTAAGTTTTCTAAGATCTGCAGCGGTTTTAGGGGCTGTCTTTCCCCCTCTTGTAGAGCGGTTCCACTCTACAAAAAATGCTAAATCCATGGCTGGGCACTAATGCTGGGAAATCGCTTAGGAGCATGCCACTTTGAGCTTGGGGTAGTGTGTTCATCATTCAATAGCCTACTGGATTTTTTTTTTTTTAACAGGCATGTGATTAATATTGGTACTCAGGAAAGAGAACTTCTGACCTTGAGCGTGCACGCTAAATAAATTACCTCAGAACGTAAGTGGTGAGATCTCATAACGGCATCTGGAGAGAAAAGAGGGGCGGGGGGAGAGACATCATTTAACTCCTTGCTCTTCATCTGCAGAGTTACCACCAACTTACTTGGGGGACAAGGGCCTGGAAGTACATTTCAAAGCCTCAAATTCAGTAGAGGCATCCTGCAGGTTGCGAGGACGTTACTGGGCCATCAGTCTCCAGGTGACTTCTCCACTGTAAGTTGTAGGCAAAGTTCTGGGGGACTTGGGGGGCCCCAAACTCTCCCTGCCTTACTTTCTTAGCCCAACGTTCCAGCGATAGGTTGGTCGTAGGCTGTCGCAGCCCTGGACACCACTCCTATTACCCGTAGAGCTTTAGCAAACTGACACCAGGAATTTTGCATCCGTTCCTCCCCTCCCACTTCTCTCCACCGCCGTGGTTATCCCAACCTGGGAGACTGGAGGAAGGGATGAGGGCAAAAGCACAAGAGATGTGAAATAAATAAATGTATTCAGTTTATGGAATGGGCAGTGATGAGAGTAGAGGAGGCAGCTCAAAAGTCGGGCTGTACTCTCCAAATTGGCTTAAACGTTCCTCCCAGCTCTAAGAACCCGGTCCCCGAGTGTCTTACCTCGGCTCCTGGAACGGCCCGAAAAGACCGATTTAATCGGATGCCTGCCTTTCTGGAGCTTGCGGTGCCAGCAGCAGAAGAAGACGATGGTGGCGATGGTGCCCAGCAAAAGCAACAAGAGGAAGAGGGCACATTGGATGCTATAGGGTCTCAGCAAGACGAGGAAAGCCGCCGCGATCATGGTGCGGGCGAAGCGTGGGCTGCTCGGCGGCGGGGCTGGAGGGCGGCGGCACAGGCACACGCGCGGGGCGCACGCCGGAGCGGCGGGCACGGGCGAGCGCGGCTCAGCGCGTCATGCCGGGCGCTCCCGGCCCCGCGTCCAGCCCAATGGCTGCGCACCCCGCGACAGCCGCGCTAAGCGAGCGATCCAGGGCTGCGGAGAGCGCTTGCCATGACTCAGCAGACGGCGACACAGCAGGGACTAGGCGGCGGGGAACCTCTCTCCTCCCTCCCCAGGCGCCCCCGCCCCTGTCCATGCGCAGCCCCCAGGCGCAGCCCCGCCAGGGACGCGGCGGGCGGGGAGGAGCAGCACGGCCGCCTCGGCCACCCGAGCCTGGCGCATCCTCTTGCGGTTGCCGCGAGCCTCGGCATCCCCGAAGCCGGGCGCACGTGGGTCGGGGCAGGGACGCGGAGCCCCGGCTGCAGCCGCCGCGGCCTGCGGGAGGCGGGAATGGGGCGCCGCGGTGGGGGCTCGACTGATGACATCACGGCTGGGCTGCGGCAGCGCGGGCGCGCGGACATGGCTGCGGCGGCTTCGGCGGCAGCCGCCGGCTGTGTCTGGGCCTGAGCGCCTAGCGCCATCCCGTGAGGCCACCCGTCAGTCTCCGCCGTCCGCGGGTGCAAGCGCCGGGCGCCTCTCTGCTCCCAGACACCTGGGCTTCAACATATCCAGCGTCCTTTGGCCGAATTGCTGGGGAGCCCAGCGTCAGGGGGCGCCACGGAGCCTGGGGGGAACCGTAAGGCGCTGGCGGGAGCCTTCAGGAGGTGCTACCCCCAACCTCCCACCTCCCTGCGCCCCGCCCCGAATTTGGGGCTTTGGAAGATGCATCCGGGTGAGCTATTGCTGGTGGGGGGTTCCTAGCACGCTGAAGCGTAAACATCGGGAAGGGCCTAATCTGGGAACTGGGGTTCTCCGAGAACTGGAGGCCCACCCCTCTCCAAATCCCACTATACTGGGACAGTTCCCTGGGAGAACTCTTCTGTCTGCAGACATGAACTGTTTTTCCCCCCAAACTTGAAATGAGGACTTGAGGTCCTCTGGCATCCATGCGTTTTTGGCAAAACCTTGACTCATGTAATGTATTTGAAGGTAGAAAATTTCAGATGTAGGGTACTAGCAGATGAAAGAAGTTGGGGAATGGCTTGTGAATATTTGGAGGAGAAATTTTTAAGGAGTGTGAAGAAATAATGATCTGTTACACTCAAAACGCACACTCGCTCTTGTCTCCCTCCTGTCCTCTCCCGTTTCTTCATAACCAGCTAACAGTATGTTGTAGTTAATGGCTGAGAGATTTGACAGTGGTCGGTGGTGCAAGGCTAACATAGAAGAAATGGCGGGAGCGCTGCAGTGTACCTATCTGCGGACCACCACGGCCACCTGGCCAGGGGGCCGCTGCTGCAGCAGTCTGCGGCATCTTGCAGCCGGCCAAGCTGGCCAGGGTGGCACCGCCTTATACTGCTCCCAGGGCGACTCCCGTTTTCCCTGTGTGAGGCTGGGGTTTGTTTCTGTCCTTTTTACTCTCATAGAGAAACTACAATTATAGTGACAAGGTAACACATTACTGCATTTTTAGAGTTTCTTCTAACTTTAAGGTGGATGCTTTCTTTGCAGTATTTGAGACTGAAGAAACTGTGTCCAAAAAGTGATTCCTAAAATTCTGAAAAGCAGTTAAAGAATGAATGGCATTACTAAAGTTTTTGTTTGTTTGTTTGTTTTTTACTTGCTTATGGACTCTCAAATCAGTGTGTTTGTAACTAAAGGAAATCAACTCCACTGCATAAAAGCTTAACCTTTGAGATTCTTGAGACCTTTACACATTAGCATGTGTAAGCATATAAGGAAACTCAAAGACATTACCTATTGCATTTCTTAAATACCGAATTCATAAACATGGGAAACAATAGATTGATTTTTATGTACAACTTGATTCCTTTAACAAAATAAACATTCACTTTGTTGGCATGTTGCCTCTCTTTCTGTTTTGGGTTGGAGATGGCAAGACCATGTTTGCAGATGTATGTCTGGCTGTGGGAATGTTAAATGTCAAAGAGTAGGTTGTACTATAATCAGGATAAACTTCATAGGTCCCTGGCACTCTGGGGCTGACAGGTAGCACTGCATCATGTGCATATTGCTCCAAGGTTTCATCATACCGCGGGCCACTGCAGTAAGAAACTGTATTCCTGTCCATCATGCAGGGGTTAGTCAAGAGAACCCTGAAAGCCTGTAATGTGCAGCACATCAGGAAAAAATTCTCTACCACATTGACTCACACTGGCCTGCTGGAGTAATTTAAAGCAATAAAAACGGAATTAGCTTTCCACTAACATTGGGAGAAATAACAAATTAATTTTAGAAAATTCAGCTTCACTTCACACTTATTGACTAAAATGTGAGTGAACTGAAATTGCCTAAGAATCCTGGAGACATCTCAAAGACCACACAGGTAGCTTAGTAACCAATTTGCCCCAATTCTTCATCATTAACAAAAAGAAACTAAATAGCAATTACAGTTTTCTGAATTATTACTTTCGCACAATTGTTATCGTCCTGAGACTTACTGCAGTCATTTATAAAGTTCAAGTGCACAGAAGAACATCATTTGTCTCTTTGGCAGGCAAATGCTTACCTGCCATGCAGTAGGATTATAGACATTTCTTTTTAGATGCATTCATTTCTCTTATTTATACCAGTTATCTCAAGGATACTAACAATAAGTGATCTAAATTATCAAAAGAATTTAGTATTTAGGTTCCATTGTTATTTTCTGATGTTTGTGGTTGTTTCATTACCTTCTCCAAATAATGGCATGTTATTAATTGTATTTTGTGTGTTTATATGGTGCCTAATGCATTATGGATTTCAATAAATATTAAATTAGTCAATCCTTTTTGGAAGTTAATTTAGTATAATTCATACTTCTTCTTTTTGCTAGGTTTTCACTAAAAAAAGAATAATTGAAACTATACCAAAGTCACCAAAAAAACAAAAGTTTGTGAATAGAGATGAGGGAAAAAGGTGCATGACCAAATCTTTCATGTCAATAAATGAAAAGTCAAAGTGGAAAAGTATATTTAAACTTTTGACTTGATAGTGTGGAAACACTGTCAGCTAAGAAAGGACAAATGACCTGGGAAATATAGTTAAGAGATTCAAGTTTGAAGTATGTAAAAGACAATCCATCATACAGTCCTTCTGCCCTTTGGATTCTCAACCAAACTGACAACACTCATGAAGAAACAAAAGAAAATTAAAATATTGACTTTATTCAGTATAAAGTCAGTTTGAAGAACATGGCTTAGACTCAAGACCGAAATGGGGCATTTATTCCTTTGCTCCTTACTCAGCATGCCCACCCAATTACAGCTGAAGCTACAAGGCTTCCCAGTAGTAGAGCAGGGATTTTTTTTTTTTTATGCATCAGCTTTACCCATTGGTGGCTGGCAGGACATCTCCAATTTCTCTCATCACTAAGTCATTCCACTTTCCAAAAAAATAAAGTAAATAAGGGACTTGAATGAAATGGCAGAAACATGTTCTATAGGACTACCCTTGAGGTAGAAGTTGTGGCACAAATCCCCTCACTTATGGATCAGGGAGACGCCACCTTAAACTGTGTAGCAAACAACTGAGAGAGAAGCAGAGACTGCAGATGACTTAATTTTGAGCTAGGGTGGAGAACAATTTTGAAGGAGACAGTGACAAACTGAGTTTTAGACTCATTGTGGTGAAAGTGTCAGAAAGCCACCCATGTGAAATTATCTAGCAAGCTCATGGATACATGGATGGAAGGGTCAGAACCAGACAGACTGTGAGTCATCAACATAAATTATAACTGAAGTCATGAAAATGGACAAAATGATGAAGGGAGGCTATATAAAGAATTAGAATCTGAACTTTAGAGATGATTTCCTTTTGTGGAGGGAAGGAAAGCAGATGACAAGACCATGGAAACCAAATGGGAAGTGTTCCAATTCAGTGGCTTACTAAAATGGAAGGTTAAGGAAGACAAGGACTGAGTGCTGGTGAGGAGACTTCTGGAAACCTTTCAGAGAACTGATTCATTGTCGTGGGGAGGCTCAAACCAGACATTAATGGTTTGAAAAGGGAATGCAAGGTAAAAACAGAGGAAAGAGCCGTTGTCCACAATGTTTGGAAATTTTTAATCCTTCAAAGTGATGACTAGAAATGCAATTAAAGCCTGGGTAAGAGCCAATAAATTTCCTTTTGTCATGATAGGTTTACTAGAACAGTTTTCTAGGGCACTTGGGATTTTGAACTACCAGTGGGAAAGGAGGAGTAGTTGAAGAGAAGGGAGAAGACTGCATTCTCCTGGAGTTTGTGGCTTTGCGATTTATTTTAACTTTTTTTTAAATATTTTTTTCAAAGGAAAGGTGCAGGCAGGAATGAAGGCGAGGAGAGGAGACAGAAACATTTTATTATTTGTTTTTCATTTAGTTGTTCACACTGGTTGTTCCCCCGGGGGTTTGGGGCTCGAATTCAGGTGTATGTGGCCTATGCCTTTTGGACGTGATTGACCTAACCTGCTCCATCACGACACACACTATTTTAACATATCTTGAGTTCCTCAGACTGGTTCTTTCTGCTCTCAGGCTGTTTTTGGTTCTTTAGAGTTTAAACTGACCTAGACTAGTTTATTATGGCTCCTTGCCATGAGCCCCTGCCGACCAACCCTGAATCCGAATACTCAGACTCACAGAATAATTTTTAGGAAAAGGTAAGGGACATCTTGGAAAATAGTCCAACACTTTCTCTAAGCTTTTACTAAAACTTACATGGAAGTGAGTAAATTATCCAACTTGTAATAACACAAGAATATTATATTGACATATTACCCCTGTGAAAATAAGTTTAAATAAAAATGGCTATCGCAATAAATTAGTACAAACCTCATGCTCATTTTGGACTGGTAGCCTACTTGTTTCTAGGTGAAGTTCTTTACTCTCATAATTAGCTGGTATGAAAAGAAGTGAGGGGAATCTGAAGAATTGTGTTGTATATAGCCTGCTTATTCCCAAATGATTTTTCATGACACTCTGTGACTAGTATTAGTGCCATCAATATATTTGTCCTGGTATTGAAGGGTAAAATAGCTACATCCTCTGGAAAACCCTACATCATCTAATGTAATCTTGGAAGCAATTTCCAGCCATCAGAATCTGGGAATCACCACATGGATGGATGGATCATTATTGTCTTTTTAAAATTTGAGTTCTTGCAAGAAAAACAATAATGAGTTGTAGTAATATTGTTGTTTTCAGCAGATATTTCCTGGGAAAAACTTTAAAAATAACTGAAAGCCATCACTATAAGAGAAAATAGTTCAAATAGAATGATTCCAAATTGTTCTTTTAACATTTTAGAAATTTTAGCTGACCTAACCGCTACTCCACAGTGTGCCTATAACAACAGTTCATAGATAAGTTTTCTCCATTTCTTATAATAATTATTTGTAGAAAAATTTAGAGCCTAATTAAGGTTTATTGACCTAAGCAATCCATGATAATGCTGTGGGGGGAAAATGTTATTTTTTTGTTAACACAACTTCTCAAAAAAGTCTGAGTTTGGAAGTTTAGAAATATCAATATAATTGAATTCATCTACTCTATAATGCTTTGCAGACAGTTTTTAGAACATAATCATTTATTACCCAAAAGCAAGTATAATTAACTCACATATATAGTTTCCACGTTGAGTGTGGGATTAGTCACACAGCAAAATAATGAGTCATTTGGCAGAAAATTTACTCACAGTCATATGAGCTGCCAATGTAAAATTTAAGAGCTGTTCATAAATCAAATTACAAAGCTCTCAGTGTTATAAATCACTGAGCAGTATTGTTCATTATTATTCAGATAGTGTAAAATATTGCCGCCATTTCTAAGAATAGGAATTTATAAAGCAAGTTTGAAAACTGAAGTTATTGCTTCCTAAATCCAAGATAAGACGTCCATGTAAGTTACATGCACTTCTACATTCTTAAGTGAAGAAGGAGGAAAATAAAGTAGGAGATTTATATTTGCATAGTAAATATGTTATGAGGTTAATAAAACCTTGATGAACTAATGTTTATGAATTAAATTTCAGACTGTCTTACCAAAATGACAACATTATTTCTTTTAAAGGAAAATCCTGGCAGAAATGAGAGCAAGTAGGCAGGCAGGAGGAGTGAGGAGGAAGTATTTTATTGTATTCTTATTTAGTTGTTCACATTGGTTTTCCACACAACCCCCCGGGACCAGCAAAGTCCATGGATTATGTTCCTTTGGAGGTGGCTGACCTGTTACTCCACCAGGGCGTGCCAACAACAACACTTCATAGCTAAGTTTTCTCCATTTCTTATAATAATTCTTTGTAGGAATTTTGTGTTAAAATTATGTGCTAGGTTTGTATGCCAATATGTCAGGCTGATAGCCTGAAATAATAATGTCTAAGAAAGCAGAGGTGTCAAGTATACCAGGGAGAACAGAGAATTGTGATGAGTACCTGGGAATTAGTAAAAGATGTTTCAATAACATACGGTTCCAGAAGTTATTCAAATTATCCCAGTGAATTCTGTGGATCCAAAAACAGAAGGAAAGTACATCTTCAAATGTCTTTCTAGTTTTCAATACTTTATGCAGTAAAACAAGGTAAAAAATAGCTAACACATTAATTAGAATATAGTAGAGTTAATATTTCAAAGAGGAAAACCAAAAACCTAAACCCTATTCTTACTGATCCTATCTCTGCTACAGAAGTTCTTAATTTGTAGTTTATGGCCAGGTTTCTAGGGACCTGAAGTGCTATTTTAAAATGTGAGTCTTTTTGGAAAAGCACATTCCATTGTTTTCATCATATTTTTAAGTTATTACAGAGAAATAATGGAACTGTACAAATCTACACTAGTACCAATAATTCTGATTGCAGTTTCAAATTATCCTCTAATCTATAGATATTAGTATCAACAGTTTCCTTCCTTGAGACTACAAGTGTTTCAAGCACTGTAAGTCTAAGATAAACAGAAGAAACACTTAAACCTAACCTATTAAAATTCAAGGATGTCTCCCAAATGCAGGTAAATGATGCCATTAAGACTTAAGTGGGTGCTGTGAGTTTCTTGTTCTCTTGCAACTTTAAACAGTTGGGAAAGAGACAAAGTTTGCAAAGGTAACATCGTTGGAATATCCATTCTAATCCCCAAAGGGGAAGATTGAACTATCAAGGACTGCTTATAAAGACCTCTGTTGTTTGATTCTCAAACTACCTTCAGGCCAGTAAGTATTCTGATTTGTATCTAGATGTTTTCCAAGCTAAAAACACTAACTGGTCCTAAAATTTAGTCTTAAATTTAGAGTTTGCAAGTATCTCCAAGTCTTAACGTGTGAAAGGTACATCGAAGTTGTCTCAGACTCTCAGAAACTACTCCTAGATAGCCTGATGAATGTAACAACAACTCTTCCGAAGTTCTGCTCCAAGCCACAACATGTGAGACTTTCAAAATTGAGCCTTCTCTGGAGACCTGGTTACTGGGGCCCTCAGTCTCACCAGGGCAATTCTACACCTGGTATGGATGACTAGCCATCCGAACCAAGGGTTCAGCACCACCTAGCCATGATCTAGCTTCCCATGCTTGTCATACTTGTGAACCTCAGCTCACCACCACCACCACCACATTTTAAGGACACTAGCTCCCAACAGCCTATCACCATGATGGAATTCTGTCACAGCATGAGGCTGGTTATTTATTTCATTGTTATTATCTCACTCCAGTGAGGAGGTCCCGTTTCCAGGGGTGTCCTCATCTCTGGCTGGTTCTATTTCTTCCAAGTTCTAGTCTGGCCCTCTAGTCCATGAAGGGTTTTGTGGTACAACATTTATGCATTCCACATAGAGACAGACTTTGAACCACAGCCATTCCTTAAGTGCCTCAGGCCTCTCTAAGTCTAGCAAGCACTGCTCTTGGCACAATTCCATTTTGTGGCCATTTGCCCTGAGGCAAGACTCTACCTCAAAAAGACACTGTAGGACTTCCATTAGTGTAGTAGATCCCCTGACCCTTTTGATCCGCCATTGGTGATCTGTTGAAGCTGGATCTTAGCACCAGTGACAACCTGGAATGTGGCTGGTATAGTGATTGACAGCTCCCCCTTACCCAAAGAGCATGGTATAACCTGGGCTTTCTAATTTCTGAATGACTGCCTGGGTGTGGACGTCCTAGTTATTTTCAGTACTTTCTAACACTCGTTGAGTTTCTACTCTGTTAAACATCTGCTAAATGTTTTTACATACATTTACTTTTACTCATTTAATCCATATAGCAAGTCTAAGTAGGTACTACTCTTATTCTTATGTTATAGATGAGGACCTCAGAGCTTAGAGATCTAAGGAATCACCCCAGCCGGAATCACACAGCTGGCATAAGGATTCTCCAGCACTTCAGAAATGAAATTTCACAGTTTCCTTTGCATGCTTTTCATTTTCACTGTTTTCCTGAACACTGCAACATCTTCCTAAAAAAAAAAATTCCTCCCAGTTGGGGTTTACTAAGCAGTTTTTCTTCCTCTCTTCTGAGTGTCCTTAAATTAACCTACCCATATGAATGCATGCTGATACAACACACCAGCAGTATATCAGCTCTTTTCTGGCCTACAAGAGATGTGGTCCTCTTCTTGAGTTTTGAGGAATTTGCCTAGACTGCCTCCTCTAGTCCTTCAATCCAACAAGATTAAAATTTTTATTTTAAAAATGGGGGTGCACTCCTGTTGCTCAGGCATCTAAAACAGTTAAGGTGCAGCAGGTCAGGTGAAGCCTACAGCTCCAGGTACCCAGGTTTCAAGACACAGAACGGGTAGATTCACTCTTACCATTTCTCTACCATGTTCCCATCACTTTCGCTTGGGTAAAATTGACCCAGTACTCCCAGGAAGCTAAATAAACTTAGGAGGTCAGACAGAATCACATTTTGGAAAAAGACTTCTGTCGAAGACCACCTGGGTGCTCTTCATCAAAGAGATAACTCATAATTTTTCCTTTATATTTCTAAGTAATATTGAGGTTTGTCTAACACAGCATCAGAGGTATCCAGGTTGAGTAGTTGTTTCTTGATGCGCCCTCCTCCCTCTCTCCTTCCCAGCCACTTGTAAATTCCCACACCTACATGATTTAAATTTATATGAGGAGCATCTGGGTCTGTTTCCTTTAGTTAATAATAAAAATACTACTATTAATAAATGAATATGCAATGAATATACCTAACACATCAAACCATAATATGTCTAGTGGTGGTATTATGTCCATTTCAGAGATGGGAAAACAGAAACACATAAATAAGTATCTTCAGTTATAGATTCAAATGTCTTGGCTCCAGAGTCTGTGTGTGTAACAACTTATGTGCAGACTTTACTCTAGTTTTTAGAGTTGAAACCAGGACCAATCGGAGTATCATTAGGAGAGGCAGTTCCCACACCCCAACTCTCACATTGTGGAAATACGCACACTTGTCTGGCAATTTAGAACTAGATTATGGGTGTGTGTTGGGCCAGATTAACTTTTAGCAAACTAATTGAAGGGCAGAATTTCCAACTGGGCAAGAGGCCAGGACAGTGTTGCTAATCTGAGACAGTCCTGGTCAAAGCAACATGAGTGCTGACCCTAGTTATGTGACCCTACTTCATCATCTTACATATTTGGAAGAGATTCAGACTGGAATTGTATCTTGAACTACCTACATAGCAAGATTTTGTACCTCTACCAGAAAAAAATAAATACTTCTCTAAACTTTCTATCCTTTGATAGAGAAGTTTAACCTTCCCTTCTTCCTGCGTACGTTTGGCGGAGGATCCATCTTCCTCGGGGTGTTTGAGAACCTCTCCACTACAGCATCACAGCTCACAACATCGTCCCAGAAAATTACCATGTGAGCCCCTTTTCCTCTCAGTACTTGACACTGAACCCAGAAGTTCCACGCTTGGAACCCTACTCATCTACCCTTTGCTTTTATATAACTTCCTGAGCTTCAGCTGGATTAAATCCATTTCCTTTACTTAAATTTTCATCTTTGATCAATACTTGCATTCTCCGCTCTTAACTACCTACCTAGTTCTGACTAGCCTACACTCAGCCTCAACGTTACAGGTAACAGAGAGAAGAAGGTCTCTAACAGTCTAACACACATTATTCTGTAAATTTATTCATCAAAAATACTGTCATGTATAAATATATACAAATGTATTTTTTCCAATTATCTATATATGATAGAGAAATAATTTAATAAAAAGATGATATGTAGCTGATGGTTGGGGATTTTATTTTTATATTGCTTCAACGTGGTATGAAAGAATACTAGAAAGAGAAGAGAAAATCATTGGTATTAGGTAAGGAGGAAAACCACTTATGGTGATTCATGAAGTAAATTATCTAAAATATGTGACTCAGCACATTAACATGTTTAGTTTTAAAACAATAAAAGTACAAAATTTATAGAAACATTGACACATGGCAAATAGTTATTTCATTAATATATGATATTAATGTAGGATATAATGAGTAGATATTTCAAAGTGAAATTAGTTTTCCTTTCATGCCATAATTGTAAGATAAATTAATATTTGAAAGTTGAACTACTCTTGATTTTTATGCATAGGCATTGATTCTTGTATCAGAATTATTACATTTTGTGAATTTTAAAAATTAGTCTGAAGCTTATTAATGTTCTAGAATGTAATTACTTAAAGCAAAAAGCATAATGATCTCATATTACTTTCAACTTTCAATATGAATAGAATGTTCTACATTAATTTAAAAAACGTGAAGTGGAAAATTATTTACATGACTTATAGTTATCCCTTAAATAGAATTTTTAATTGATTCTCAGTCTTCTTTAGGTATAACTTCGCATCTTTGTTTCTGATAAATGGGAAAAAGGTATATAAATATGGGGGAGAGGGAGTATCAATGAAGAAAAGTAGAGTAACCAGGAAGAAAATACTAAAACTGGTATTTCTTGGAGAAGACTTTTCAGACCTAGGAACCATAGGAAAACTTGTCCAGAATCCCTATGAGTTTTGCATATACTTTCTTGAATAAAGTTTTAGACAGTTCCAACCTGGCTGCAAGCTCTTTATAGACAATTAATGTGACATTGTTGGTCAGGTAAAGATTGTATTTCACTGTTCCCAGTCTCTAACTTATGGACTGTTAACTCTCTGCCATTGAAGTCTTCATTCAAACATTAAGATAAAAGTAAGTAATCACAGTGCCTAATTACAGATGAGACAAAGGCTGAGTCATTCCTCACTGGCTCTCTTGCCAAGTCAGGAGCAACAGAGAGACTTTATTACAGATGATGCAGCCAACAAGAGTGGGTGATGTCTTAGTTCCTGCAGGATAATGAACAAAATATCAAAGAATAGATAGCTTATAAACAACGTAATTTATTTCTCACACTTCTAGAGGCTAAAAGTCCACGATCAGAAGGTCAGCATATCATGTTCTAGTGAAGGCCCTCTTTCAGTCTACAAACTGCCAACTTCTCGCGTGGAAGTAGGAGCTGATGATCTCTCTGGAGTCTCTTTTATGGGAGCACTAATTCCATTTACGTGGGCTTCCTCCATCATGACCTTATCTCCTCTCAAAGGCCCTACAACTTAACACCGTTTGAGGGTTAGAGTTTCAACAAATGAATTGAAGACACTCAGATCACAGCAACCAGGTATGGGGCAATCAGAAGAATAGGGCTATATTTATAGTGGAAATGTTACCATCCCTAGACACAAAGAGAGAGGGAAGGAAGTGGTGATTGTAACCTGAAAGGTGATAGTCATATAGACAAGGCTAATATGAAAGTCAGAGGTAACCCCTTAGGAAGGAAAGCAGGAGGATAAATTCTCATAAGTGACTGTTCTGCCTTCCTTTGATCTCCTGCTTGGACACCCCATTTGGTGATACAGTTGGAAAGAGGGTAAGAGGGCCTCTAGGCATACAAAGCAGAAGAGCAATGGTTAGAGACAACACATGGAGGGGCAAAGCGAGTATACTCCCATACTCCCATACTCCTGTCTGAGCAGGACTATAAACCTAAGAAGCACCTAGTGAGCAAGTCATGACTTGGGGAAAAGATTGCAAGGCAGAAACTTAAGCGAAGAGAGCCCGGTAAGGGAATTAATCAAGTGAAGAAAGCAAAAACCTACTTCCTGGAATTGACATAAGTAATTGCAAAGCTATCTTGATTTGTTTTTGGTTTTATTGAGTTAATATTGATTTACAAAACAATACGTTTTATAAATGCATGCTGATAATTCATTTTTAAGTTCTAGCTCTAGAATTCTTCTGTAGCCTGATTACAGGTTAACACTGGAAGTAGTTGTCAGGACCCCAGTTCCTTCATCTGTGAAGTGTGAATAAGAATTGTACTCACTCCAGAGAGTGACTGAGAATTAAACCAGTTAATAGGTGCATTTTGATGGAGTAGCAGTTAGTCAACCACCTCTGAAGGAGCATAGTACATATACATACCAAGGACCCAGGTTTGCTTCCCAGGTCTGTGAGGAACAACTAAATAAAAATAAAATAAGCGTTTCTTCCTCCTTTCTCTTTCTGCCTTCCTACCTTCGCTCACCTTCATTCCTGCCTGCGACTTTCCTTTAAGTTAAAAAACAATTAAAAACTGTATAGGTTAAATGGTTAGGATAATATACCTTTTATATTAAGCACTCAGTAACGGTAGCTATATTTTTATTCTTAGTGAGGGATAGGTCTGGAAAGATCTGAGAGTGACAAATAGGGCAGCTAAATGAATTCCTTTCCTAGGTAATGATTACATTCATGCCAATGAATGATATTACTGCTTATTAGTTAAATTAACTTGAATAAACTAACATCCGCAACTCTGATCAGTTACAAATTTTTTTTTTTCCTAATCATAGAAAATTGAAAATGATTCAGGTCTTTAGTTCTTCAAAAATATTTATCATTTCTTAGGCTCATTCATAGTATCTAATTCAGTCTAAGTAATGTGATCATGGTTTGGCAGCATTGTTGAGCCATCCTAAAGCATCTTGATCTTCTGTTTAATCAGGATATTGCTGGAACAGTTGGAAATTGAGTGTGCTTTGATGTCATATGGTAATGGAGGAAGTAAAAAGAGTGAGTCGAAATGCTCCCTAGTGGACATTAGTAAACGCTAGTAATTTCTATCTAGAAGTCAACAACACTATGATTGGAAAACCATTCATGCATTTGTTTTGCTCAGCAGAGTGCTGTGAGTACGACAGGGAAAGGCATCCCATCATTTAATCATTCTGATCTTGATTTCTCTTCCTCTAATACAAATGTAATTTAAAAAAAAATCTGAGTATCACCCTGTTTGTCCCACATTGCTCTAAAATCTGAGTTAAAACTATTATCCCATTTCAAAGAGGACATTAAATCAGACACTAAATATTTAGATTTATGTTGGCACTATTTACCTGGTACTTTGGAGTTCGTTTAGAAGGGAGTCTTCAGTTCGTATTTTGATCTGAGTACTGCAAGGGACACTTTATATCTGTACATTCCAAAATGAACCAAATTAAAACTTCTAAAAATTATGAAAGAGTACTTAGGTTTTATTGTGGTGCTGTACTTTCCTTTTTTAATTTTGATTTGAATTAATTAAGAGAATTTATATTTGAAAAGTTAAATAGTACATCTAAATTGTATTTTGATTTTCATTTTGTTTTCTTAAATCTGTTGACTTTTCTTTCTTAGAATTTCAGAGGTGGTTTTGGAATTTTTGAATTCCTGCACTAATTGTATTATTGGTTCATTAAAAGTAAATTTAAACACATTAAGAATATTAACTGCATTTGCTATCATTAGCTGTAAAGTTTCCCTTTGTCTATGTCTCATTTCTTAAACCTTATGTTTTTAATCATTTGGTTGCTGCTCAGAATATTGTTTTAAACTATGGATTATAACCCATCGTGAGCTGTGAAATCAATTTAATGCACTATGATCAGCACTTCAAAAAGTTAAATAAAATGTAATAGATAGAAACTGAAGAGGTAGGTCACACATAGTCCATGTAGTAAGGATGAATTTTGGGGTTTTTTTGTGTGTTTTCTGTATCAAAATGGAAAAATGTATTTTTTCATTGTGAGCTGTGGTCAGAAAAAGATGAAGAACACCGTCACATTATTAATCCAACCCTGTGTTTCGGATGTTCTTCTGGCTGTGGTTGTGTTTAATCTTGCCTCCCGCAACTATCTAGGGACTTAATGAGATGGTTCTATTAGCAAAAAATAAAGAGGGGCAGATAATTTTATGACAATTTTTACCAACTATGTTTCATATGTAACCATATTCGTTATATTCCTTCTGATTTTACTGATTATCGTGTAATATGAGCATTGAATCACCTGTCTGTGGATGTTAGCAAACCAGCCTGAAACCTACTGAAAAGCACTCATTCTAAAAGAGGTCTGATGTGACCATTCTATTTGGCCTTAAATTGTGAGATTGTGAAAAACTCGAGGATATTCTCTTTAACCAAATTATATTAGCAGGAGAAACTTTAGGACAGTTCAGGATAATATAAAACCAGTGCTTTTATATACTAATTTTTTGTTCTGGTAAAATATAAAATTCACCACCTTAATCATTTTTAGGTGCATAGTTGGGGGACAGTAAGTACATTCGCATTATTGTACAATCATCACTGCCATTCATCTCCAGAACTCTCTTCATTTTGAAAAACTGAAACTTCAGGCTCATTAAACTAAAACTCCCTGGTCCCCTCCCCCTCCCCCTCCCCTGGAGTTATACTCAACCCAGTAAATCAGGACTCTGACGTCTGTCACCATTACTGAATATTATTTAGCAGTCTTTATCAATTAAATCTGGCAAAGTTTCAACTTTATAAAATTTGCTTTCGAATCTTATAGGCTATATAAGTTATCTTCCAGTTACTAAATTTATTAGTAGTAATATGCAAAGAGGTAAGGCACTGAGGAGGAAGAAGCTTTTTTCTGGCCTACACTCCAGAAAAAGAAATGCAAATGAAAGAAAAGAAAACAAGTGATAGAGTTTAAACTCTTTTTTTAAATATGATAACCAGATTCCTAGGTCAGGATTTAGCAAATTACTACTGATCTGCCTGCCACCTGTTTTTGAATAGCCTGCAAACTAAGAATTGCTTTATAATTTTAAATAGTTGAAAAGACTTCAAAATACCCATAGAATATAAAATATCTAATCAGAAAAAAATGCCTGCACTCCTAGGGTGACAGCAGTAGAATTCACAATAGCTAAGACATGGAAACAACCTAAATGCTCCTTAACAGAAGACTGAATAAAAAGACTGTGGTATAGACACTCAATAGGAGTTATGTAACTATTTAAAAAGATGAAATTGGACCTTTTTTTTTTTTTTTGCAATGATCTTGATGGAACTGGGGGGCATCATCTTAAGGGAAAAACTCAGAACGAAATAGAGAAATACAGGATGGTTTCACTCTATGTAGAATATAAAGAAGGAAAAAATGAGCAGGCAAACCCCAACAGCATTCACAGGATGTGAGCCTGTACTTACCAAGGGAGTGGGAGCACGAGGGATGAAGGAGACAACATGGTGGTGGGTGTGGTGTGAAATACAATCTGAGATGCAATTTTAACATCCTTACATGAAAATAGCGAGATAAACAAAGTAAATAATAAAACTATTATTAAAATATAAGAATAACATTAATGCATCATGATGTGTGAAAATTAAACAAAATTCAAGTTTTAGTTTCCATAAATAAAGTTTGACTGGACTACATTCACACTTAGGTATTTACATATTGCATTGGAATAATTCCATGCTCCAAGGGCAGAGTTAAGTAGTTGTGATGGAGACCAGGAGAAACAACCTCATTTCTTTGTACTGCTGGTAGTGCACCACAAATTGCAGTGATGTGGTTATGATAATCATTGTTTTAAATACCATACGTATTATCATACCAAGGCATTTTATTATATTTTTATTACCATTTCATGCAAATCATGTCAAAGCAAGAAAAAAAAACAGAAAATTAGACATATTGATTTTAAAGCAGAGTACAATATGGATTATTTATTATAAAATTAGGTAGCCAAGTATTGTGTTTTTTATGCAGTGACACTATAACTGTGCTTAAAGTGCATGATATATGTCAACATTACCAGAACAAGTAATCATCACAACAGTTTCAAGTCATGGGGTAGCAGCAGTCAAAAATTTTAGAAAATGTAATATGAAATATCTGATTACAGTAGAATTCTTCACAAAAATATGAGAATGAAACCAAAATAAGTTTCTGAATGTTAGCCAAACAAGGAAAGCACTTTACTGATAGTCAGCTAGTTAAATCATGCTTGGCTTCAGTAGCTGAAAAAATGTGTCCAGAAAAAAATAAATTTACTTGAGGCACACCCTTGTGGCTCAGTAACTTGAAACAGTTAAGGTACAGAGCACATAAACACCCAAGAACCTGGGTTCAAGACCCAGTCAGGGGTAAAAAATTAATGAAATGAACCAATGAATGAATATATATGTACATATATACATATATATGTATATATAAACTTGAGACTATCAGGGTTTCAGCAAAAACAATTGCTCAAAGAATGGAGAACTTGGGAAACAACACAGTAATCAGAAAACAAGGCAAATGACCCTGAGTTTGTCTTTGGCTCTAGAGTCAACAGGTGTTACTGATACTGCTTAATCTTATTTATTTGGAAAGCATTTTCTGAGTTTAGGGTGACTGGAAAGCAGATATCTCTATAGTCTTTGTAAAACAAGAGTGAGTGAGAGAGAATATTTTTGAAGAAGTTGTGACACTAATTCAGTACAACCTGAGGTAAAATCTAGTAAGATTTGTCACAATTGATGATAAAACTGTGTGTGAAACAGAAAAGGGCTTAGCTAAGTCAATTTACAAAGCTTGAGAAATGTAAGGCATGTAATGCATATGGTTATTCATTTTATTATTCATCCAGAGGTACTTTGCAAAAAATATTTAAACCTTTTCAAAATAGCTTTATTTAAATATTATTCAGATACCATGCAATTCAGTCATCTGAAGTGTACATTTAATGTTCCCTTTTGATAATCACAAAGTTATGCAACATTTTTTAAACATTCTTAAAAACATTTTGTCCCCTCTAAAAATAACTCATACCTATCAGCTGTCATTTCTCTGCCCTCACCAATCTCTCACCTCTAAGAAGCCACTAATCCATTTTCTGTTTCTATAAATCCGATTGTTCTTTACATTTCATATTGATAAAAATCATTCAATCAATGTGTGGTATCTTCCAGTTAACATATGAGTTCCAGGCATCATTCTTTTTGTAGCACATGTCAGAACTTCACTTCTTATTCCTGAGCAATATTTCTGTATAGGGATATGCTACATTTTATTTATCTGCCCATTAGGTGATAGACATTTCAGTTGGACCACTTTTTAGCTATTACAAATAATACTGCTATAAAAAATTTGTGCACAAGTTTTGTGTGGATGTTTGTTTTCATTTCTTCAGTATGTACATAAGAGTGGAAGTGATGTGTCATATGATGACTCAATAACTAATGTTTTAGGGAACTGCCTGACTGTTTTCCAAAATGGTATGCACCATTTTGCAGTCCCACCAGCAATGTATAAGTATATCAGTTTCTACACTCATACACACATATCCGAGTACTTGTTATTTTCTGGGGTTTTTTATTACAGCCATTTATTGAATATAAAGTGGCATCTCATAGTTATTGGTTATTTTCAGAGGGTGGGTTGTCTTTTTGCTATCTTGATGCTATCATTTGGGAAAGTAATGTTTTTGTTTTCGTATCTATTTCTACATTTTATTTTAAGATTTTAAAGTATTAATTCTTATATTTAAGTCTATGCCACATTTTGTTTTAATTTGTGTGTATGGTATAGGACAATTTATTTTTTGTACATGTATATTCAGTTGTTTCTGCATCATTCATTACAAAGATACTTCTATCCCCATTCAATTGTCATAATATCCTTGTCAAAAAAGCAGTTGATCATAGAGGTAATAGATTATTTCTGTGCACTAATTTCTATTTCAATTATCTACATGTTTATTCTTACACTGTCTTGATTACTATAAGTTCGTAGTAAGGCTGGAATTGGTAAGTTTGAATCTTTAAAGTTTCTTTTCTCTCAAGATTCAGAATCTCTTTTATTCCATATAAATTTTAGACATTTCTGAAAATATCATGTATTATTGAACCAATAGTGTCAACAGTGACTTTATTCATTCTGGTAGACATAATCATTATCAGTTCCATAAGTTTTTCATAAATAGACATTGAATATTCTAGCTTGCCCTACTAAACAACATTTCAGTAGCTCAATAGTAGTAAAATTTTACTGCAAATATTTGCACACAGGGCCAAGACTGAACATTTATTGAATGTGAATGGTCCTTAACCAGTCTTATGGAATACTGAGTGACTTTGGATATTAGCTTTTACTGCAGACTTGATAATGTTTCTTAATGAACTCATTAACAAATTACAAGCCAAAATAGGTATTTATAGGAAAAACTTATATTGAGGTAAAGTCATTTCAAAAACAACTAACGTGTGACTCATACTAATGTTAAGTTGTTTTTTATACTTACTCTGCTCTTAAAAGTCAAACCGAGAAATGAGATCATCATTCCCACTTAGATATTCACTAATATCTAAGAAAATAATCATATTTTCTAACTTCAAATTACAATTCCATCATTTTCTTTCAGAGCTCAATGAAAATGCAAAGGAAATTTCCATTTTTCAAAATACATTTAACTATTCACTTGAGCTTCTACCTAGCCTTAAATTGCAAGTAATTAATCTGCTGTATAATGATATGCTAAGTGGCAAATATCAGGAGAAGAAATTAATAGAATTTTATAAAACTCTACTGAGATGAATATGCTCAATTAAAATTATAAGCTCATGTTGGGAAGTATAGAGTTTCGTGGTGACAGTTGTAGAATATTCTTAACGTAATAAAAACCCACTGTAAATATACTTTAAAATGGTTAAGATGGTGAATTTTATGTGATGTGAATTAATAAAGTTATAAGCTTAGGATTAATATTTGCATATGGTGAGCATCTATTGTACTGTACCTCATTGTAACTATCAATGCAAAAGACATTTGCAAAGATGAAATACATAAAATCTCATGACCTATCAACATTAACAAATGAGCATTTGCAATTTGTTTAATGATAGGGAACACTTTGAGCTCAATAAAGCAAGATGTTATTTTTTATTCTATTCTCATAAACCAATCTTTTAAAATATTTTACAAAAAGCATCCTATTATTAGTATGTTTTGTTTGATGAATAAAATTTTGTGAAAATTGATTTTCTTTCCTATTGTTTAAGAACCTACTTAATATTCTTGATTTTCCCCCTTAGCCTGCTAAGCCTAAAATAGTTACTATCTGATCGTTTACAGAAAACATTTGTTGACCTTGCTCTGATCATATTTTTTAAGAACAGAGTTTCTGTTACAAAATGCTCTTACTTGTAGACTCCTGATTTAGGATTGTTTATGGCAAATATTCCTAGAAGCTATGCATTTATAACCCCTTAGAGAATGTCATGCGAAATATGACAACTCTGAGCTATAAAATGGATGTATGTCACAACTTGAGCACTCCCCACTGTGTGAGGTGACTCTCAAAGGTCAGTTGGAGGCCTCATCTATTATTTTAGGCCACAAAGCATATACATCATGTAGGAAGGAAGGACCTACAAAGCCAGAAGGATACCCTAGACCTCTCCTTACTCCTCCTATGCCCTTTAATTGGTTGCATCTTTGGAATTACTATTAAATTGATACTGGATAAGAGTTTGGTAGTTGTGTTTTGTGTTCTTTCCCCCACTAACCAATTTAGTACTATGTGTTACTAATGTATTATTCATCATTTAAAAACCTAAACTATGCTTTCAGAATCACAAAAGCCAATTTTGGCAAGACAACTCCAATTACTATGCTTTGACTAGAGAATAATGAATTTATTTTAAAATAGGTACAAGAATCATATTTTATAAAAGGATCACTTAGTATAATTTTGTAATAAGCTTATGTTACATTCTGTTGAATAGTGTACATATTTCTTGAAATCCTTTTTAAGTTCATTCCCTTTAGTTAAAATTTTATTACTTATATTTAAATATATTTTCATGAAAATAAGTCAATATATTAAATTAATAAGGATAGTAAGACCCAGTGTGCTGCATCATCTATAAGTAGCAGAAGTTAAATTTTATCATTTCAGTTTTAACCTACTTACACTTACTTTATCAGATTTTTAATAATGAGTATCCCTTTAAATTTTCATGAAATGTGCTATTTCCTTCAGGATTATTTTTCCCATTCTTTATGGTTCAGTTCTTCTGTTTACTCCAAGGAAACTCTTCCATCTCAAAACTTTATAGTCTTTAAAAAAAAAAGAAAAAACTTTTAAACAAATTTTGTTCATCTTCCCCTGGAATATTTTGATCCTGATGAGATCTACTATTATTAATGTCTTTTTCCTAAAGATATGTAACTTCAGTCCTCTGAAATACTGTTTCATATATTTAAATTTTTATAGTATTTTTAGATACTTCATAACTGATGACCAAAAAAGTTGTGAAGAAGGAAAATTTTACACGATTCTGTTTTATAAGTGACAACTCACTGCATAGCACGTCATGGAAAAACATCCTTGTGATGATGATGAAATTGAAAGCCTTTTTAATCAAATGAAAATGTGTACCAAATTGGTTAATGGAAGAAGTAATAATCAGAAGCATTTAGTAAAAGTAGCTTGCTTCGGTGACTAGTGCCAATATGAAGCATAACAGTTGTAAACATATTATGTATCCTTTTTTGTTTTTCTTCTCAAGGTAAAACAGTAACTTCTGGACTACGTCAAGAATAGCATTGTCTACATGGGCATTTCCTCCTACAGTTTCAGATAATTTTTTATAACTTGCTGAAAAAAATGCAGAAGATCTTGCAACCAGATGAAATTACCAATACCCAAGCTCTTAGAAAAGGAAAGAGGAAAAGGACAGAGACAATGGACTCAGAGAATGCAAATAGTGACATGGAAAAAGGACAGGTTGGTTTTCTGTTACCTTGACATAATTTTATTATCTAGATCAACCATAATTCCATATTCTTTTCATAATTTATCAGTAGTATCCCCTATTCTTTTAATTTATTCTTCCCTTTAATTCTTCATTAAACTGTAGAATATCATTTCATTCTATTTAATGTTGAATAAGTTGAGTTAGAAATATACATGCTCAAGAGACATTTTCTTCTATTTAAGTATGGTCAATCATGCCATTGCTTAAACTTTCCTTGATATTATGGGAAATTAAATATAAGTACACGGCCAAGGTATTTTTCCTCTAGAAAAACATAGGAGAAACTAGAATGCTTCTGCTTTAAGATTTACTGTTTGCTTTTCTTTTTTGACCCCAGTTTGTGGCTCATCTGCATCATTGGATTGGTCAGGGACCCTATCTTATTTTCATTTGTTTATCTATTCTTCTTTATATGAACACCCCACTTCCATTCTCTTCCTAGACTTTGGACAACCTCTCAATGTATTTCTTCTATATCTCTATTTGTATGTCTTTTGAATACACATTTGTGTATGTCATTGTATTACAGATAGTGCTTTATTGGCATTTATTATTTCATTTTTAAATGCATGCTATACATTTTCGTTGTTTAAAATATTTTAAAAGTTAAACTGTGAAGTCTCTCTCACATTGCTGTCTCCCACCAACCTGGTACCACCCCACTACTACAGGTAACTACATATATTGCTTTCTTGTCTTTCTTTCCATTGTTTATTCAAATAAAGCAAATGTAAATGTGCATTTTTATCTTGTCTCTGAACATAAAATCACTGACCAGATCTGCTAATCTGTACTTGGATCTTTTAAAAATTTTTGAAGATCTTTCCCCTAGTATATAAAGAAATCTCTTTTTATGGTTCCTTGTTATTCAACTGTGTAGATGTACCATTCTTCATTTAACTAATCCCCTATGATGAATCAGAGTTGCTTCCAATATTTTTCTAACTGCAAACTGCACTGAACTGTACAACCTTATTTATATCATTTGTAGCACATTGGTATCATAACATACACCTCAGTCTGTTTCTGATTTTTCAATTAGCACTTTCATTTATCCATATTGACTTGTATATAAGCCATTGCATCTGCATGCCACCATATCTTACTTATTCTTTTTTCAGTGATGTACACTTAGATTGCCTCCAAAATCTTGCTACTACAAGTAATGACTAAATAGCCTCATACATGTGCTTTTTAAAAATCAGTGTGAAAATATTTTTTGGATTAAATATATAGGAGGGTGACTTATGGCTTATAAATTATATGTTTATTTCTTATTCATTTGACTTGCTACCATAAGATGTCTTTCTATAATGTCCACATAAGTCTATATGCCCAACAACAGGACATAAGGGTTTCCTATATTTGTACTTTCCTACTAACTGTTAACATTAATACTCATATTTTTAATTTTTGGAAGTTGATGGTACAAAATGATATTGTATTTTTATTTGCAGATAAAAGTTTTGGGACCCCAGTGTTTCCTTGAAAAGTAAAATAATCACATGACCGTGCAGGGCACTATTGTGATTCTTTAACAATCTGTTTCTCAAAAACTTTCAAAATTATTTTAATTTAGTTTTATTGCAAGAACTGCAGACAGATCTCATTTGTTCAAAAATAAGTCAGTGCATGCCCTGGTGGAGCAGTAGTTCAATCACTTCCAGAAGAGAAAGCCACACATCCCTGGGTTCAAGTCCTGGTCCCAGGAGGAAGCAACCAGTGTGAACAACTAAATAAAATAAAAATGCTTGCCTCTTTGTCTTCTTGCCTGCCTGCCTGCTCACCTTCATTCCTGCTTGCACCTTTCCTTTAAAGAAATAAATAAATAAACGAAAACCTTGAAGGTTACATACTAAATCTGATGCTAACCACGGGAATGGATTTCAGTGTCTGGAAGAGAACGCAGAAAGAGAAGCCTTTTAAAAACCCTTGAAATCACACTCTTATCTCCTGCTCTTTGCATATAGAAGGAATTTTTTTTTCACACCTTGAAGGTTTAACATTATTGGACTCATTGTCAATTTAGAGTGCAGGCCACATTCTAAATATAGATGGAAGGACCATGCCTGCAAATTGACTAGCATCAACAAGAAGTCACTGAAACACAACAGCATTACTTCTTTTTCCATTCTGGGGAGGCATTTGGTATGACCTCCAAGGTATTCAGGTGACAGCTTTACCAAATATGTCACCAATTTCTAACAAGAGTCAGTGACTTTCCAGTATGTGATTCTTGTGCTCTTTTTTACCCACAAACTCACATCTAAGTCCTTTAAACATATGTCAGGCTTTGAGAATTCTTCTTCTAGGTACCAAAATCTGGGTTAGTTATGATGTAGGTTGCAGATACTGTAACAAAGACTAAATATAACAGCATCTTACACAAAATCAAAGTGTATCATTCCTATAATAATCAAAGCAATCTAAGATTGCTATGTCAGCTCTACAATGTTAAGGATCCATCTTATCATGTGGCTCTAGCTTCCTATCTCTGGGTCTAAGGTGACTACTTTAGTTCCCACTATCATACCTTCCCCTCTGCCAATAGTGAAAAGACAATACAAGAAGGGGGCATTGTGTCCTTTCCTTTTCAGGTCATAATCCAGAAGAGATACACATTATATCCACTTATATTCTATTGGGGGAACTTAATCACAAAACCACACCTAGTTACATGCTGGGAGTCTGTGATGTGTAGTCTAGCTGATGACTATGTACTTAGAGAAAAATCAGTTGCTGTAAATGAATGGGAAAACAAATACCTGAAGAGAGCAAGCAGTCTTTGCCACTGTCTGTATTCCTACTGGATTCTTCTCTTTTCTATTTGTTTTAATAGTTCTGGTGAATTTCTGGGTTTTTAGAATTTTTTTTATTGAAGTAACATTGTTTTACAACTATAGACATGTTTCAGATATGCAGCTCTATAGTTTAGCATCTCTATTTGCTACATTATGATCTCTACAAAAAGCTTAATTTCCAGACATTGACAGCAATACAATTGTAGGAGACTTCAATAACCCACTTACAATAATGGGAAGATCAACCAGGAAGAAAATTAATGGGAATATAATAGCCTTAAGTGAAAATTTAAACCAGATGGATTTAATGGACATTTATCCAACAATTGCATTTTTCTCAAATGCTCATGGAACATTCTCAAGGATAGATCACATGCTGAGAAACAAAACAAGTGTCAACAAACTTACAAAGATTAAAATTATACCCAGTATCTTCTCTGATAACAATGGCATAAAATTAGAAATCAACTGCAGAAAGAAAACTGGAAAATGCCAAAATGGGTGAAGACTAAATAATGCTTCTGAATTACTTTTGGGTGAAAGAGAAATTTAAAAATATGTTTGGAGACAAATAAGAATAAAACAAGCTATCTGAACTTATGGGAAACAGCAGAAACAGTGCTAAGGGGGAAAGTTGTAGAAATTCTGGCCTTCTTCAAGAAACAGAAAATTTGCAAATAAATTATCTAACCCTGCACTTAACTAGAAAGAGAACAATTGAAGCCAAATATCAGTAAAAATAAGTAAATCATAAAAAATCAAGCAGAAACAAAAATATGGAAACGAAAATCTATTTGCAATAAACTGAATAATCTAGAAGACATGGACAAATACTTAGACTCATACAGCTTATCAAGATTGAGTCAGAAATAGAAAACCTGAAAAGACCTATCTGCAGCAAGGATATTGAAGAAGTAATCAAAAATCTCGCTAAAAATAAAAGCCCAAGATCAGATAATTTTACTTGTGTTACCAAACCTTCAGAGAAGAATTAATAACTATTCTCGAACTTTAAAAAAAAAACACTGAAGAGCAAGGAACACTTTCAAATACTTTCTATGAGGTCAACATTACATTAATAGCAAAATCAGACAAATACATCAGAAAAAAAGAAAATTGCAGACAAATATCTCTGAAGACCATAGATGCAAAAATCATCAACAAAATAGCAGCAAACCTAATCTAAGTATAGATCAAAAGGATCATCCATCATGACTAAGTGGGATTTATCCTGGGGATGCAAGGTGGTTCAACATATGTAAATCTATTAGTGTAATACACCACATCAACAAAAAGAAGGGGAAAATATGATTATATCAAGAGATGCAGAGAAGCATTTTACAAGATTCAGCACCAGTATAATTAAAACAAAAAACTCCCAATAATATAAGGATATAAAGATCACACCTCAACATAATAAAGGCCATTTTTGACAAACCCACAACCAACATCAATAATGTTCAATGGTGAAAAAATGAAAGTGTTTCTTCTAAGATCAGGAACAAAACAAGGGTATTCACTCTCACCACTGCTATTCAATGTCATATTAGAGGTTCTTGTCAGAAAAATTCATCAAGAAAACAAATAGATAAAATCAGAATTGAAGAAGTATAACTATAACAATTGTCAGATGGCATAATATTATACATGGAAAACTATAAAGACTGCACCAAAAAACTACTAGAATTAATAAAGGACTACTGTAAAGCAGTAGACTAAAAAATTAATATATGCAAAAAACTGTTGCATTTTTATATGCAAACAATGGGATAAACCAGAAGTAAATTAAGAAAACTATCTCATTTAAAACAGAAACAAAAAAGGATTAAATACCTTAGAATAAACTGAACAAAAGAAGTAAAGTACCTGTACAATGAAAGCTACAAGACATTGTTAAAAGAAATAGAGAAAGATACAAAGAGATGAAAGCATATTACAAGATCTTTGTTGAGAAGAATTAGCATTCTTAAAATGGTTATCTTTTCTAAAGCAATATACAGATTTCATGTAATTCACATCAAAATTACACTGACATTTTTCAAGGAAATAGAGCAGAAAACTTCACATTTGTATGGAATCACAAAAGAATCTGAAGCCAAAGCAATCATGAGAAATTTAAAAAAAAAATTAAAAAAAAAAAGAACAATAGTGAGGGTATCACACTCAGATTTTGAACTATACTACAAAGCAATAGTAATAAAAGCTGTATGGTACTAGAATAAAAACAGAGACACACATCAGTGGAATAAAACTGAACAGCAGAAATATACTCACACATATATGATCAGTTAATTAATAACAAAGAAACCAAGAACATATAAACAACAACAGAAAAACAAACAACTGAATTAGAACTGGGTAGAAGATGTGAACAGGTATTTCTCAAAAAAGACATACAGATGGTCAACAAACATATGAAAAGATTTTCCTCCTCACTTATTATTAAGGAAATGCAAATCAAAGCAACCATGAGATGTCATGTCACACCTCTGAGAATGACTGCTATCCAAAGTTGGAAACAACAGATATTGGCAAAAGATTAGAAAAAAGGGAATCCTTTTACACTATTGATGGAAGTGTAATTGGTGTAACCTTTGGAAGGCAGTATGGAGGTAGCTCAAAAAAATTGAAAATTGAAATTCCATGTGACCCCATTATATTCTTCTGTATATTTACCCAAGAAACTCAAAAACACTAACTTGCTGATATACGCACACCTCTGTGTTTACTACCATGTTTACAGTAGCCAATAACTGGAAACAACCCAAGTGTCCCTTAATAGATGAATAAATAAAGATGATGTGGTGTATACACACAATGGAATATTGCCGTCTTTTCTATTTTAAAGATGAAATTCTACCATTTGCAACAACATGGGTGGAACTAGAGGGGATTATGCTGAATTCAATAAATTAGAAGGAGAAAGATAAACATTAGATTATCTCACTCATATGTGGAAAATAAGGAAACAAAGCAAACAAGCAGACAAATCAAAACCAAAACACTTGCACATTAGCAATAGAAATGAGCTTATTAGAGGGGGAGAGGTTGAAGGATGGGAGAAATTGGTGGTGGGGTCCAATGAGCAGTAGTGGAAGAGTATTGATAATTTGGTAGTGGGCATAATATTATATATTTGGTGAATATTGAATCTGCACATCTAAACTTGTTTTGTAAATCAAAGTTACCTCAATAAAAAAGAAAAAAGCTAGTTTCCATATACCACCATACAATTGCCCCCGCTTTATATAGTTTATCCTCCACCTTCCTTCTCCAGCTATGATTACCACTGAAATTTTGTTCTATTCTTTTAATTTGCACAAATACTTATTATAGATATTTCTCTCTTGTCATTTTATATTTTTCAAATATCTTTCCCTAATCTGACATTTGTCAATTAACTTTTGTTCTATGGGTGCTTAAAAATGGAATAATTTCTGCTTGATTTTATTTCCTTCTTGTAGAAACCTGCTACAAATGACACGAACTAGAACATACATTCTAATTTTTCCTATTACTCTCCACAGAGCTATGATCTCAAAAGATATACCTCGAATTTTGAAAAATCCTTCATTTTTATTTAATCAAATACATAATTTTTTCTTTAGGTTTTATATATCTAATGTGAATGTATTTACTGATTTCCCACATATTTCAAGAGTAATTTTTATTACTGTTATATATGCACACATACACATATATAGGAATATATTAAATGTGTGTATATATTACAGACATATACTTGTTTTTTCATGAAATATTCATGATTGAGTTTTAATGTGTGTATTATGAATGATAAAAAGTAACTGTATTTTCCATAATTGATCTCACCTGACTTTCAGTCTGTATCGCTGCTTGATAAGAAGAAACAAACCTTAAACTTTTCCGTTCACAGTAAACTACAATTAGCATTTCAGCTTAAAACAGTCCATTTAAGATACTGGTATAACTTCAATCACCTCAGGATTTAAACCTCAATGGATCCTAAAGTCTCACCCTCCACCACTAGTTTCCTACCCCCGCTCCCACCGAAATGATCCAAGTTTTCTGGAGTCTCCCATGACATCATAGTTTCTAGAGATAGATAGCTGGTCTTCTGCTTCTAACAGCTCTGCCTGTTCCTAGGTGTTCAGTAGTGTTTCTCTTGAGGTACAGCCTGTATATCCAGGGCGTTGGGGTTTCTGTTGGCACTACTCCTGAAGTTTGCCATCCTGGTACCCGCCACCATTTTCTACAAAGTTCTGGCCTGCTGTGGCCTCTCTGTCTACATAGTAAACTGTTTCTCTTTCACCAATTCTCTTAACATTTACCAGGAAACAGGTCCCATTTGGGTTCTCTAGGTGCCATGCATGAACTCGGGTGGTTTGTATGCTGCCTCTGGTCCATTTGTCTAGATATCTGTGTGGCTGTTTTTTTGATCCCTGGCCTAGTAAGTCATGATAATTCCCTAATGTCATGTTGGACATGGGCCAATGTAATAATTCAGTAGATTATAGTGATCTTATAATGTACTGAGAAGCAAGGAACCAGGCCTGCGGCTCTGGGATTACTCCCTCATTTATCTGAATGTTTCTATCACATTCTACTATCCCTGTGATCCATCCCCTTTTACCCCAAAGGGCAAGTTGAGGAAGAGCAATGACTTGAATTTGATTTCCAGCCATTTATCTCACAGGCTCATACCTTTATGTATTCCATACTTGTTTATTTTTTAAAAGCTTCTAGGTTTGAGCTTTATAAGTTTCCCTCTATACCTAATTTTCCATTTTCGGATATATATTTGGTAGTTGAGAAAATTCTTGGCATCTCAACACAATCTGGGTTTTGAAGGTGAAATAATGCATGCGTGTGTGTTCAGACTATCGTCTTGCTATTGACCTTAAAAATTATATTTAAAAATAAAAATTAAAAAAAATTTTTTCTAGGTCAATTTCTCTCTTTTCTTGGATGCAACTAACCCTAAATTGGCCTCAATGCAGAGTCTCAACAGAGAGGCTGTGAATGAAGAGTTAATGGAGAAATGGAAAACAAGAATAAATCAAAGATTTGAATGTTGGTCTTGTTGACTCTGTTGCACCACTTTTCTAATTTGTATTTTTCTCTGAAGTTAGGCAGAAAGTCAGCATCTTCATTTCTGCTTCACAAAGGATATATGCCTGAAACCTTGGTATGCTTCCCTTCTGAGTTCGCCTGCATGGGGAAGACAAAGTCGAGTCTAGTCACTATTTAGGGCCCAGCTCCTCTCCTGAAGCTGGAAATGCCTAGAAAAATAGATATTTTTAGGTCTGATTAAGTCTCTTCAGCATACAGAACATGAGATAAGCCATTACAATTGCTTTGAAACTTCCCTTGTTGTGTCTCCCTTATATTTTAGAGAGACCCATATTCAGGAAATGCCTTCCTGCCTGGTGAGAGCTCCAGTGAGGATGAAGAACCTTTAACAGAATTGTCAAAAGAGGAATTATGCATGAAAATAAAAAACCTGAAGCAAAAACTAAGAAATACCAGAAAAGAAAATAGCCGACTTCGACAGTCTTTGGTCATGCTTCAAGGTAAATTTTGAGAAAACTGACATTTTAGATTAAAGGAGAATGCATATTAAGAAGTACTGCAAATCGGTTGTCAAGAATGAAAAAGATGATCCATACCTTAGAGAACTCAAAAATCACATTTTAAGAAAATCTATGATTACATGATTTAATATAAAAGCACTTTATTGAATCATCTTGTTTATTGCTTAGAAAAATCTTAGATTATACCTACAAAAATACCAAAAGTTGTGTTCACATAGTAATGTGCAATGGATATTTATTGAGCATTTAATGTAAATCACTCACTGGTCTAAGCCCTAGAGACAAAAGGTTAATGAGACAGAAGAAATACGTTAACAGACTCATGATGTACCCATCTCATTCCCTTCTGCTAGAGAAAGCACTAGAATATAGGGCCTGTTGTGATCCAGTACGGAACCACTAGGATTAATGATTCTATGTATTACATTTTAGTGTTGGGATTGAAGGAGTGGGTTTTAGAAATAATCACATTCCATTGAAGATATATAAAGGAAAAGGGTACATCTAAGCAAAACCACTTAGCATAATAATGCCAAATTGTAAAACCTTATGCTGTGTTTGAGTGCTTCTTTTTCAAAAATTATGTTTCCCTTTTATAGTTAAGCACAATGCACTTTTTATATGACTGGATATTTGGCAATTATTTTCTCTATTTGGTAGCATTCTATTAAAAACAGCAAATACACAGAACATTTTGAAAATGAATCCCTCTGTGTACAGAATGAGTCCAAGTGGCATAAAGGCAAAAATTGGGAAGAACTCCCTGAAAGGAATCACAGCCATCTAGACTAACATAATGGCAGCTTAGCCTATGGTAGTTACTGCAGCAATAAAGAGAATGCTAACATCATTTTTTGTTTTTAAAGGAAAGGTATAAGCAAAAATGAAGGTGAACAGAGTTAGGCAGGGAGGAAGAGAGGAGGAAAAAGGATTTTATTTCACTTAGTTTTTCATCTTGAGTAATACCCCTGGCCTCAGGTCACGAACCTGGGTCCTTGGGATGTACATGGACTGCATGTAATGGACTTAACCATTAAGCCACTAGGGGACGCCTTCCATGATATTTTTGGAAGCAAGCAAAAATGATAAACACAAAACATGATAATGGACAAGATTGACAGAGGCTTACATGTTTTCCTCAGAATATTTATTAAATTGAAGATTATATAATAACATGTAAATTATATCAATATTTATTATATTAGCAAGTTATTATCTCTTTATTTTTTCAATTTCAAATATTGCATTTTTATAACTCATAGATTTTCCTGGTGAGGTTTTTGTGCTTTTCAAAGAGTAGCTAATTCTCATTTTTATGTCATCTGTTCTAGAACTTAAGAGTAAGATGAAATAAAATTAGCATAAACTGCTGGTTAAAAGTATTGCTGGTGCTTTAAAATATTGGTTCAAACCTTGGTTTGAATCCCTGCTCTGCTCACTAGTCAAACAACTTTGGTCATGTCACTTGACTGTGCCCTCATCCCTATCTTCAATTACCTCATCTACAAAAATGGGGGCAACCTATCATGTCCTGGTTGCTATCAGGATCGAATGAGAAGAGCAGAAGTGCTTTAATCAGTGCCTGATACATGACAGGTGCTCAACAATGGTGTTTAATACTGTTTTTATTTTATAATTATATCGTATCATATTATCATTTATTTTTATTGACACCAGAACTTGACAAATAAACCCCCAACAGAAAATTATTAGATCAGTTTTTGCTATAAATTTAGATGATAAAATTCTATGAAAGACTAGCAAATTACTTTCAATAGTATATGAAAATAACTGCTTATTATGACCAAATTCTTTTCTCTCTCGCATTGTTTTGTTTTCTTCTCTTTCTGCCAAATTCCTACACCTCCTCCCTTATCCTCACTCTGAGTTGATGGCTGCCTCTTACTTCACTGGAAATTGGAGGATATAAAGACACTGTCTCCTCCTTGAAGTCATACTTATATATGCTTCGTTTTCTCTGCTGTCAGGAATGACCTATCCTTTTGCCTAACCAAAGGCAATAACTCCTCTGTGCATCAGATTCCATCCTCTTTTGCTGGAAGACATAGCTTCAGAGATTCTCCCACCTCTCTCATGCAAGATCAAGTTTTTCTTCTCTAATAAATCATTCCCATTAGTATCAGATGTACTCTTATTCTATCCATAACAAAAACAAACAAAACCCACTTTCAGTCTTTTGTCACCTTTCATCCCATTTTGCTCCTTCCCTTTATAGAAGAAGTACTTTAATGACTTGACTTTACACAGTGTTCGGCTTTTCCTCATGTTCTCTCCAGATCCCACTATGGTTAGGACCTTAACATTCCATTGTAATTTCTCAGGATCAGCAATAAATTTTCTGTAATAGTTTTCAGGAGCTCAATGACAAAATACCATAAATTGGGTAGTTTAAGTACCAGAAATTAAATTTTTTTTTTACATTTGTGGAGACTAGAATGCCAGAATCAGGGTGTCAGCAGGACCATGTTCTCTCAGGAGGCTCTAAGAGAGGTCTCTCTCCTAGCTTCTGTCCCTTGTCTTCTGGCAGCATAAAACCAGATTTTCACATGGTGTTCTCCCTGTGTGCTTATCTCTTTATATGTCCAAACTTCTCCCTTTTTTATAAAGACACTAGTTATACTGGATTAAGGCCCACCCTAATGAGCTCACTTGAACTTGCTTATATCTGTAAAGATCCTGTCCCCAAGGAAGGTCAAATTCTGAGGTACAGTGTGATAGGACACCAACATTGATTTTTGAGGATACACAATTCAAACCATAATATTCTTTGTATAACTTTGTAACAGTCTTTGTACTGGACATCCCCTCAGCCTAGAATGCTCTTCTCCCAGATATCCACATGACTCACAAGTCTTAAGTCTAAATCCATCTTTTCCCTGACCTCTCCCTCCCTTCTAAAATGTCATTGTCTCTCCCCCAACATTTTTTAGCCCCTTCCTTGTTTTCTTTCCTTTTTGGGTTGTATGGCTATCTCTATGATCAATTATGTATTTAATATTGGCTGCTGCTCCCCCCCTGCAACCACACACACTCTAGAATGTACCTTTGGAAATCAAGTAGCAATGTTGTCTGTCTGTCTTCGGGCAATATGAAGTTAAAAATTGCAAACTACACAGCAGTACTTCTGTCTACATTTATTCAGTCATTAAATATATATAGTCCCTATAATGTCAGTTGCTGTTCTCAGTATCTAGGAAGGTCAGTGAATGAAACAAAGATTTTTCTCTCATCAAGTTTGCATTATAGTAGGGGAGACAGTGAAAAAAGCCCCAAAATAATTAATTATATGATGCTAGGTGATAATGAGTACTATGGAAAAAACAATGAAGGTAAAGGAGAATTGGAATTTGAGAAAGAGGGAGTGTTCCACAATTTTAAATCACATGATTATAGTAAACCTCCTTGTGAAGTCACTTTCAGAAACTAGGAAGATACTAAAAAGTTGAAATTTCATATGTAAACCAAATAAAAGAGGGATCTGAGAAACGAACGCTTATTGACTTTTTATCTTTTGTTGAGGATGTTTTACAGCACTGTTCCTAAGCAGTCTTGGAACTAACAAATCAGGGCTGTTTCTTGCTTTATAAAATTGGCTTTGTGCCAGATGATTTTGCACAACTGTAGGCTCGTGTAAATGTTCTGAACAGATTTACCGCAGGTGAGACTAAGCTATGGCATTTGGTATGTTAACTATATATTAAAGGCATTCTCAGCTTACAATGAGTTTATCAAGATGTAACCCCAAGAAATAGAGTAAAAGCTGTAGAAATAGATAAATTAAAGTGAAATAAGTAAAATTATGTCACAAAATGGCAAAATATTCAGGAATTATACCTGTGAAATTATGTAATTCTGGTGGTGTGAAAACTGAAAGGCACTGAAAAATGTAATTAAAGATCCTTTGGAAACCACAAAGTCACAAATATTCTTTCCATGTAGCCTGCAAATACCACTCTTCAGCACAGCAGAACATAAGAATTTTTCTTTCAGGAAGATTTAACCAAAAATCTGAACTCAAGGACACTGAGCACAGCTGAGGAAAGGAGTGAGATTATTTGAAGAAGCCCTCTGACATGAAAAACAGAAATCAAAACAAAGAGAAGTAAACCTGGGAAACAGAAACAATGTAGGGAGAGAAGACAGCCCCATGAAATAAGACCTAGGTAGTTTAAAAAAGGAATATTCAAATAAGAAGATGGTAGAAAACTAGAAATTCAATAAAATGCCTGGACATTAAAGTTAAGAAAATCATGTTGACATTAGAGCAAGAAGACAAAGAAAAGGAAAATAGAAAAGATTACAAATTAGTCTAGAAGGCAAAACATTCAAAGACAAGAGGGTCCTAAAAGAGAGAAGAGAAAATACAGAAGTTATAAAAAGTAATAACAATAATAATACAATTCTCCCTGGTGGGGTAGCCATTGGGTTCACTACCTGTGGCCAAAGTTCACATACATTCTAAGGACCTAGGTTCGCATCCTGGGACTGGGGTAACAACCAAGAAGTACAACTGAATAAATAAATGAAAATGCTTCTTTCTCCTCTATATTCCTGTATGCTGCCTACTTGCCTTCAGTCCTGCCTACACCTTTCTTTAAAAAATTATGATACATAAATTTCTAGAATTTCAGGACACAAATTTGTAGATTGACAGATGCCATCAGAAGTCCGGGATAATGACTGAAAACAGATTTGCACAAGGCATAGCATGTGACATTTCAGAACACCAGAGATAAAGGAAAGATCCAAAAGCTTTCAGAGACAAGCATGTTTCATGCTAAAGTTTAGAAATCAGAATGGCACTGGATTTTTCACCAGTAACACAGAAAGCTCTAAGAAAATTAAGCAATGCCTTCAAAATTGTGAAGGGAAATGATCTAAACCTAGGATTCTATACCCAGTGACATTATCAGCAAGTGTCAGGATAGACCAAAAATATTTTTATACTTATAGTCTCAAAAATGTACTTTCATATTTTCTTTTTCAGAAGTTAATGGAGGTTGTAGTCCTCCAAAATAAGAGAGTAAATCTAGAAAGAAAAATACAAAGTGTCCAGAAATCATGTGATCCAAGTCAGCAACAAGACAAGGATGAGCCACTGAAGAGAGTGAAAGAAAGCCTGGAGATAATAAGTATACAGTGGCCTGAAGCAGCTAATGCAGATTGTGGCGGTGGAGGGATTTGGAGGGTTACAGGAGCGATATCTCCAAGAAAAATATGAAATTGATTGATTACATGATGTATCTACACATACTGTAAGGAAATTTTGCACCTCTAGTAGTAAACTTAGAGAAGTATTATTGAAAGGGAAAATGAAGAAAATAATAAGCAAACTTTAAAAAATAGATAATTATTGTACGAAGAAGATGGGGTATATATATATATGCTCAATGAAATACTACTTCGTTGTAAAAAAAATAAAGAGATGAAATCCTGCCATTCCAGACATCATAGATGCAATTAGAGATAGTAAGTCAACTACCAAAATAAGTCAGAAGCAAAAAGACAAATAACAGATGATCTCACTCATGTGGACTGTAAAGAAACAAAGCAAACAAACAGACGAAACAAATAAAAACTTACCTTGGTCATTGACACAGAACTGAGATTACCAGAGAGGAAAGGACTAGGAGGTGGAATCAAAGGATAGTGAAGACCCAATGAGCAGTGGTGGAGGACTATCAGAAATTTGGTGGTGGACATGATGTGTTGTTGCATATTTGATAAAGAATTAGCATGCACATCTAAAATGTAAATTGTTTTATAAATCAATTACCACAATAAAAAAATTCATTAAAAAAATGACATACACTTCAAATATGTCCACCCTCATTCTCACTATTTCATGCTTTTTCATCTACCAGTAAAGTATTTTTTCACATAAAAAGCAAACATTAAGTCTTAAACATTAATTGTTTTAAAAAAAGGAATTGTGAATAGTATTTTTATCATTATAGTAATATAAACATTTTATTGAACTAGCAATTGTGTTATGACAGTATTGAGATGATGGAAGAGTGTATATGTTTGCATATACACTTTATGGCTCGTGAAGAGTTGAAAGAGATACATTGTTATATTACATAGTTCAATAAATAGTTATCTAAATCTGAGAAAATAAAAAAAAAGTAGCTTTATATGCTTATTTGTATTTTGACTATAGAGGCAATACCAGAAGAAACAGATAAATTGGTGACCTCCAAGAGTGGTAATCAAGGGTTTGCTAAGTGAAGGGCAGAAGATTGCTGGTTTTCATTATAAATTCTGTTTCATATATAAAACAACAAATGCATAGTACATAATAGGCACCTGATGCTTAATAGCTAACATTTTTGGAAAAAATAATTATTTTCTTCTGTGTCAGAGATTTCCAGTTATAGTCCTTAAAGAAGAGAAACAAAAGATTCACATAATCATAAATAGGTATAAAATATCTAATTATTCTAACCAAAATGTGTGGGATCTATGGAAATTTGAAATGCAACTGATAAATATATAAATCTAAATAAATGGAGAGACATACTGTATTTACAGATGAGAAGATGCCAATTCAGTCTCCAAATACTAATAGTTTGAATACAATTCTAATAAAAATACCAATGATAGTTTTGTTCTTTTTTTCTTATAATTTGACAAAAAACTACTCTAAGTTAGCCTGAAAGAATAGGCAAAATCAATTAATAATATTCCTACAAAGAAAAAGATGAGAGTGTAACCTGTCAACATCAAATCATAAAGTTCAATAATTATAAAAGCAACTACCTAGCTCAAGAGTTGCAGATCAATAAAACAGGATGCGTATTCCCAAAATAGAACATCATGAATGATAAACTATTGTAGAGATAGTATGTCTTAGCAGTAAAGAATGTGAATTCAGGGAACCAAGCCATTTGGGCTCAAACCCTGGCTCTGCTACCTACTACTTGTGTAACCTGTGCAAGTTGTCCTCATCTCTAAAATAGAAATAATAAAAGTACTCAATGAGTGACAGGTAAAGCATTCACCTGTCAGAGTCTGGTAATAGCAAATGGTATGTAAGTATTTGCTGTTATGGTGTTTACTATCATAAGTTATTAGGGCAAGCTGCGTGAATGTGTGACCTGTACAGTCACATGTGGCCGTGTTCTTAGAAAGTTCCCACATTCTGGCTAAAGACTGTCACTATATATAAATTCTTTAAAAGTTTTGAATAAGGAACCCTGAATTTTTATTTTGCACTGGAATTGGCAAATGATGTAATGAGTACTACATGTCAATAAGGAAACATAAGTTATTAAACCAATGGCATTGGGAAAACTGATAGTTCAATGTATGAGGACGAGGGCAAGCAGACAGGTTCAAGTTAGTTTCCCATGCAGCACAACAAACACCTCACCTCCGGTTCTGAATTTCAACGAAAAATATCGGTTTGAACACATGGTAAAATTTAAAATTTATCACATTTAAAAATTAATAATATGTATATTCTAGTAATGTTCACTGAATAAACCTAGAAATAGTAACTCAATAGCAAAAATCACTCGTAGCACCTGGGTGTGGTCTTGTAATACCATTTCCTATCAAAAGGAGCTAGGGTTTCTTGAAGAAATGACTGAGTTAGCAAAGACTATGTGGATGTGTTGAATAGAAAAGTTCCCACTGACCAAAGATGGGGCTATTTCAGCATCAATAAAAATGATAGCCACAATAGGAGAAATGCAGTGTGCATGTGTGTGCGTATATGTGTGTGTGTGAGAATACATACATATATATATGTATGTGTATATATATGATGTATTCTCACACACACACACGAGCTCAAAATGGTATTCAAAAGAGAAAAAAATCTTATAGTTCATCTAAAAGAACCAACTAATTATTTTGAAAACCGACTAAAACAGAAAAAAAAAATTTCAAGCATTTTTTTTTTTTTTTGGAAATTAACCAAATAGATGATGAGAGGAAGTTTCCCTTTGTAGAAAAAATCCAACTAATAAGTGAAGAAGAAAATAATTAGAATATTGATGACCATGTTAGGACCCCCTTATGATGTAATGAACATAAGCAGTGACTGCTACTATTTTATCCAAACAAATCATGCATTAAACACCTCCTAATGGAAATTAAAACACTACTTAAATTTGATCAAGCCTTTAGATCTAATTTCCAACTTAGAGTAAATATAGGAAACAGAATTCATTAAGCAATCAAGCATCCAGACTACGGAAAACCCTGAGGAAAAATGATTCGGTTTTGTCAGCTATTAAATTGAAAAAAAAAAAAAAACAACACTAGGGAAAGGGGAATAAACCTATGGTTTATATGAAAAAGATAACAACCAACTATCATGTATGAAACTTATTTGGTTCTTGATTTAAACAAAGCAAAAAAAAAAAAAAAAAGGAGACAAATTTAGTTGAACATTTACTACATCTTTAAAAATAATAATGAAGAACTATAGTTAAGTGTGTCTGACTGTGATGATGGTATTACGGTTTTAATTTTGAATGTCTTATCTTTAGAGATATAAACATACAGAAATCTGCACAGATAAAATGAAATGATGCCCACAGTTGCTTGAAGTAATCTTGAAAATGGGAAGAAAGTAGTGGGGATATAGATGGAGCAAAATTTAAGGTGAAAATGAAGGATGGATATATGGAAGTTTAATATTTTATGTTTTAAATTTTCCATTAAAAGATAAACGTTATATGGATGGGGGACTTAGCTATAAAAAAAAATTTTAAGTCTACAGAGTATATGGGTAAATATTTACCTGATCTCAGTGATGACTGACTTTCCACGCATAAAATAAACAAATGCTATGATGAAGAAAACACTAATTTAAAATAAAAACTAAAACTGTGGTATACCCTGGTGAAGTAATGACTTGGTTAACTGTCTCTGGCAGAAACACAGTCCACATACAACCCAAGGATCTGGGTTCACATCCGGGTCAAGGAGAACCACCAAGATGTACAACGAAATAAAAAACAAATTAAAAAAATTCTTCCTCCTCTCTCTTCCTGTCTGCCTGCCTACTGGCTTTAATTCTTGTCTGCACCTTTCCTTAAAAAACGAATGTAAAGCTTTGTTGTCCTCAAAATATGTTACCTTCCTTGTATTTGTATGTTACAGTATGCAGTTTATTGTCCATCTAGGAAGCTCACCTGAGCTTTGGTGTCCAAAGTTTGTATGGAGACTTCATTATGTAGGCATGGTTGAATGATTGATTTGATTGCTCAATTACCATGTATTTGAACTCATTCTCTAAATCTTTCTGGCCTTCTGACTGTAGTTATCTTGTAAGAGTAATTCTAAGGGTACCCTAAAACTACTAGGTGTGATTGTTCCCACCAAGACTCCTCACCATAAACTATCAGTTGTGGTCTAAGGGGCTCACTATGAAAAGCAAAGACCTTCCTCCTAACACTGGAGAAATTCCAAGGGTTTAGAGGTTACTTCCAGCTTTGGAGGAGGGGCACATAACTCTCAGCAGGTCAAATTCTTACTACACAGAACCATTATGTAACAAATACTCAACTCAGTCTCAGTTCTAAAAGACCAGATCACATCTGGTTTGTTCCCTAGTACTTAGCAGAGAAGTTGGCAAATGTTTAGAGTCTGCATAGTATTGTATTTTATAACAAGGAATTGATAAGAAATTGAATTGAGTAGTGGCTCCTTTCTTCACTAGTTTGTTTGATCCTGGACAGGTTATTTAACTTCTCACTGACTAATTGTCTTCCTCAATAAATTGGGGTTAACAAGAATACTTATATCAGAGAGTTGCAGTGTGGATTAAATGAATGAACATCAGTAAAATCTCAGAATAGTGCCTGGCACAGAGAAAAAGCTAGATACTTAATATTATTAAATGCTCAATAAATAACTGCTGATTGAATAAGTGTCTGGCATAGAGAGATGCTCAGTAAATATTAATTGAAAGAATAGAAAATATACCTTTCGTCTTTAGTAGATTTTTCTATTTTTTCTACTATAGTACCAGATATATTGACTTGAACATTTCATCAATTTAGCTGATATTCATCTCTCAAATCAAATATTATTCTATTGACTATAGCTCAATAATATACTTAACAAAAGCACAAATAAAGTTTCAGAATCTTTTTTGCCTCTCCAGTAGGCAGTATCCTCGATCATAGAGTAAGGAATTGAATTAGATAGGACTCAAGGTGTCTTCCATCTTCAACAAAATGTTATTTGTCCTTAGGAAACAAACTAGATAAAACAACAGAGAAGACCATTTTACATGGAGGCATGAAAACTTTGAATGTGTAAGTTTCCATTAAAAAAGGAACAAAAGAGAACATTCAGTTCCTTACCAAAATTCATCTTTAATAAGTGAACACACAGGTTTGAATTGTGGCAGTGAATTGTTTTTAATTTCATGGAATTTGAATGCTAGAAAGCCATACACAAAGGTCATAGAATATTTATTTTGATCTGTGAAAAGTGGTTCATTTTATCTTGTCACTTAAACTGGATGTATTTGATCTTCTGGAAGGTGATTGAAAATAGAATCAGTAATGTCTCCAAATAAAAAATTAAGCACCTTCAAATAATACTATCAGAAATCAGCAAAGCAGTGTCAAAACTTTTTTAAAGATTCATTTTAGTTATGAAGTAATGCATGTACACTTAAATAAATTTTTATAATTTAATCTGAATTATTAAGTAATTATTACATTATTCAATAATAAAAAGTAAATATGTCCCAACCATGTTCATTATGTTTATCTTCTGAAGGCAGAAGAAAATGTTGACAATTTAGTCCACATATTTCTATGTCTATACACGAAATGAAAAATACGCATATTTGTCCTGGTTATTAAAAGTATTTGTAAAGTATTACTTTCTCTTGCCATTTTAGTGTTACCACAGGCAGTCACACAGTTTGAAGAACTGGTTGGTATGGCAGAGGTGCTCCTTAAGGGTGGAGGAACCATGTCTACATCTGCATCCACTCTATGGAGAGCAACAAACAACTCCTCACCAGATTCATTTGCCTCAACATGCAGTAACTCTGACTCCAATTCCAGTTCACCAATATCACTGAAAGCTGAAGAAGTGCATCATACTAACGAGAAACAGGTCAGTTGGAATACCTGCCCTGTTGTTCTGGGATGCAGTTAAATACAAAAATTAAAATAAAACTGAAAGAGAACCATTGTTTTATTAGATAATTTTAGGTAACATTAGGTCACACCCATAACATTCTAATTGGATAAAATGATTTTTTACAATAAATTTAATATCTGTGAAAACAATATCCAGTTTATTAAATTGAATTTGAACGAGGGACAGTGATGATGTTGTTAAACTATAAAATTCTTAAACCAATGACAGATAACTATGCATTAAGGATTATAAAATTTTATCGAGAGAATTAAATTTCAGCCTATGCATCTGGTTAAACACAATTATTTATTTTTTCCCATTTCTCTTAATCAAGAAACAGAAGCTAATACACAAGAGTTTTTCGTTAGAATCAGGTATCATCCAGAAAATATACCTCCAAAATTGACAATTAATTATTAACATTCAGAGTATCTGAATCTTAGTATATCCATTTCCTACTACTGTATAACAGATTGTTACAAACTTAATTATGTATACTAGTACAACTTTATTATCTCATTATCTATAGGTCAAAAGTAGGGTAAAACCAAGGTGTCAATAGGTGTGCTTTTTCTGGAGGGTCTGTGGGGAATCTTTTTCCTGCTCAGCTGGGTTGTTGTATAACTGAGTTTCCTGTTTTCTTGCTACTTGTAAACTGAAGGTCATTCCTCCTTGTAGAAGGGACCACTTTCCTTGGTTCATTTCTGCCATCTTCAAAGTCAGCCATGGCAGACCAAGTCCCTTTCATTCTTTGAATCTCTCCTTCTCCTGTCTCTTTCTGACCCACTCTATCTCCCTCTTCTGCATTTAAGGATTCATGTGATTAGATTGGGCCCACCTGAATAATCAAGGATAATCTCCCCACCTCCAGGTACTTCACTTTAATCGCACCTACGAGGTTATTTTTTTTTTTCATATAAAGCAAAGAATTCACAGGTTCTAGAGATTAGGATGTGAATATCTTCTGTGGGCCATTATGCTATCTACCACATTTAGTGTTGAGAATGGGACTGATCCTTAAAGCACCAAATCCAGTTTATATGACAAGAATTTGTACATATTCTGGAACAAATACTTCATGAATATTGGGAATCATCTTAAGAACACACTTAACTCTAACCCCTGAAATGTAAAATATATATTAAAAATACAACATATCACCTTAAAAAAATGTTGATTTTGTTTTTTGGTGTGTCATAATTTAGTAACACAGTACTAAATTATATATTACTAAATTATTAGTAAATTAAGTCAACTAAATACCAGATATTACTTTTCTTTTTTTTTAATTTCATTTATTTTTTTATTTTTTAGTTCAAGATTGAAAAATGGCAGATTGCCCGTTGTAACAAGAGCAAGCCTCAGAAGTTTATTAATGATTTAATGCAAGTACTTTATACAAATGAATATATGGCCACACACAGTCTGACGGGGGCAAAATCCTCTACTTCAAGGGACAAGGCCGTAAAACCAGCTATGAATCAGAATGAAGTTCAAGAAATAATAGGTGATAATATAACTGTATTACATTGTCACATGAATTTGAAATTATTTTACATACAAGATTAAGTTATGTATTCATGGTCTTTTATTTTCCTATGAAAGAAAAATGTCAAGGTAATCTACAGCTCTTATTAAATATGAGAAATTTTATAAGAAAACATTATAGTAAACATTATATTAAATGTAATTATTAAAATAAAACTGAATTTTATGCCACTGAAAAATTTGGATCAATAAAACTTATAGTTTAGAATTTAGAAAATCCTTTAAAATAGTTTTTTGTTTGTTTTTTAAGGATAGGTACAGGCAGGAATGAAGGCAAATAAGCAGACAGGGAGGAAGAGAGAAGAGAGAAGCACTTTATTTTATTTTAGTTGCTCATCTTGGTTGTTTTCCCCAGCCCCAGGTCTTGAACCAGGGACCTTGGGATGTATGTGGACTATAAAGAATCTCTACTCCAGCAGGGAGTCCCTAAAACAAAATTTTGTATCTTATTTTTCTCTTTCTTATCTTGGTTAGAGCCCTAATCTTTTATTCCAGAAAAAATAGATTAACTTGACTGTCCTATTTATGATGTTTAAGTAATTTAACCTCTTTAAATGTAGTCGTCTAATTATTTTTTTTTTAATTTCAGATATGCAAAAAATATAGGGACTCTCTAAATCCAAGAGCTCTATAATTTAATAGTATTCATTTCTTAGTTGGTCTGAGCAACTTAGAATCTAGTTGTTTCATTTTGAGAATGGATTACTAATATTTTAGAGCAAACAGAATTCAGAGCAGGAAGCAAGGTTAAAGTTAGGTGGCACAAAGACAAAATGTGTGCTCTCAATTTACGCTGTACATCTTTGCTTTGAAAAACCTGCCTGTATATTCGTCTATTTAAATATTTAATGGGCTATTTAAATATTTAAGATTTGGGCTGCTTTTTCAAAATTATACCGTGGATGCTTGATGTTTTCTCTCAGTCCATAGCTTGAGATGCAAAGGCCTCATAAAGTGCCTTTTGTGTTGTTGCGTTTACAGGAGTCACAAAGCAGTTATTTCCCAACACAGACGATGTTTCAATTAGGAGAATGATAGGACAAAAGCTAAACAACTGTACCAAGAAGCCAAATTTATGCAAAAGTCTTAACTCTCAGGATATTAAGTAGATCCTTTTGGTAAGTTTTTAAATCTTCACAATTCTTTCAAAGTGGCAAGAAAATGTGAGACTCTTATCTGTGGAATAGCATTTTCCGAACACTCTGCTGGAGGTTACTAGTGACTTGTGAAATGCTAATAGCTATTCCTCTAGGTGAAGATGGCAACTGGGAAGACGATTTATATCTGAGAATTTAGTTACACAAGTTTTCCTTTCCCGGGACCTCTCAGATATTTTGATAACGTTTAATACGTCCAAGGGCATCAGAAATCTCTAGAAGGGAATACAATATGCAGTATTTTCCAAACACGTTTTCCCGAGGAACTTTTTTTTCTCTCTCATAGAACATGCGTCAACTACTGGATGGAGGTAGAAAAGAGCCAATCTAGGAAGTGATTCTCTAGAACAGGGTAAATACAGACACTTGGGATATTTTGAGGTACATTCTTGGGACTGAATTTACAATCACAACAGTGATTTGACCAAACTGTACAAACTATTGGCTGGAAATGTTGAGGGGTCTTCTCCGCCATCTTCTGTTTCTTATTTTCTTGAAATATGTTATTAAGTTTGTATTTACTTGGTAAGTATTTTTAGCAAGATGTTTATATTATACTGAGAAAAAAACTGTTTTTGGTGAATTCTGAAAGATGTATATTTTAGAGTATAAATAATTAGCCATAGGCAAATTTGGTAGTGGAATTTTGTATTTGCTAAGCAGTTCAGTGTCCTGACCTTTCACTTGTTCTCATTTTCATCCTCAGTATTTTATTAAAAATAAATGAAAAAAATAGATAACACTGTTAATATTTTAATTGATTAATAGACATATATGGGTAACATACAGGCAGGGTCTAAATTACAGGTATACCTTTTTTAATTTCTTCCATTCTCTTTACTTTTCTGACTTCCACTTTGCCTGTCTTTTGCCTAAATCTAGTCACCTTTGAGACCATTTTATGTAATTTTTCCTGTGTTTTGAACGGGATATGGCACTGTATTATTGCAGCAATTCCTTCGCTATCTTCCCACCATTGCTAACTACCGTCCCCAACACCCTTGAGAGTCTTTTATTATTTTGCTTTGTAACTAAAGTCAGCTCTGATAAAGGTCAATGATAGTCTCTCCTACCCCAACAAAAACAAAAAATCTACTATATAACAACTACAAAGCGGTTCTTTCCCCTTGGCTCTTAATATTGGCAGACTGACTTAAGATTTATAAAACAGAAGGCTATTTGTATCCTTGTTCTCCCAAATAATTGGAAGTTTCAGTAAATTGTGAATTTCACAACATTCCAGTTGGGAGATAAATGCTTAATCAGTCCTTAGATCTTCTCATTTTGACATGAGACTACTCAGTTATGTGATGTATAATGGCCAGTTTCCCTTTGTACTATGTAACCATACTGGCTATTTTTTGAAGCTGAATTCTTGTAAGTTGTATTTTTTTTGCTATGAAGCATTTTAATATCCTAGCTTCTGTCTTTAATATCTCAGGCTGCCAACGATAGACATAGATCTTATTTCTCATTACATCAGTCAGCAGAGTGATGAAGAAATTAAATGTTAAAGGCTATTTTTCAGTTTTGCTTGTACTTTTCAGTAGTAGAATCATGAAACACCTGACTATATAGCATTAATTTTAAAAGTTTTTTAAGGGACAAACCTTTTGCTATGATCATAATGTATCCCTTGCCTTCTGGACTTGGGCTTTTTTTTTTTTTTTCAGTATCGATTTGCTTGGAATAGAAATGCATATATTTTGGGAACATCCTGGTAGCTTAGCGGTTAAGTCTGGCTGGTGCAGATCCCAGGGACCTGAGTTTGCATCCCAGGATTGGGGGGAAGTGTCAAGATGAACAACTAAATAAAATAAATAAAATATTTCTAAAAAAAGAAAAAGAAAGAAATGCATCTATTTTAGATCATAAATGACTAATTATATCATGGAATTTTTTAAGTCACATGTTTCATTGGAATTGTAGCTAAATCCAAATTATTTCAAGAACTGAGAAAAGGTGTTGGGAGTTATATAAAAATCTGATTTAGCCTTGCTTGATGAATTAGTCAGATATAGCACCATCTAGTGGAATGCTATTATAGTTTCTCTTCATTCAACAACCATATCCTAATCCCAGCCTATTTTTTAGAAAAAATAACGTTTTTTGCATTACTGTTAGCATGGCAACATACACTGCAAAATCATGCAGAGCTCTGCAAATTCATATCCATCCAAGAAGACAAAGCAATGCCCATGCCTGGTCCCTGTGGTAGACTGGGGCCTCTACCCATGAACTCAGGGCTGCCACTAGTGACTTGGATTTGAAAGAGCAATCATTTGCTCCCTAAGACTCTTCTGTCTGTGAGGGTAAGAGCTACATTCCATCCCTCCCTTTCTTCATCTATTTGCTCTCCCTCCTGTGACTTCCTTCAAGTTGCCTGCAGCTTGCACTTACCCAAGTTCTTAATATTGCCAATTTTTCTGGCTTTTCTCAATTTTTTTGCTTCTTGTAGGAATTGATGACATTTTTATTTATAAAAAGTACAGAATATTAAAATAGCACCTGTATAAAATCCCACTAAGTGGTCAAAAAACCTTCTCCTAACATATCCAAAGCGGCCCCATTCTACGTAATGTCTAATGTAATGTACTGACCCTTGAACAACACTGGTTTGAATTGTGTGCAGGTTCACTTATATGCAATTATTTTTTAACCTGTCCTTGTCTTTCTCCTGCTCAGCTCAATGTGACAACAAGGAGGAAGACCCTTTTGGTAATTCACTGTGGTTTTCTTTTCTCTAACTTACTTTACTGTAAGACTATGGAAAATAATATATGTTACATACAAAATCTATATTAATCAAGTATTTATGTTATCAGTTGCTTCCAGTGAACAGGAGCTATTACTGATTAAGTTTGAGTGGAATAAAGTTATGCGGGGATTTTCAACTGCGCAGGAGTTGGTGGCCCGAATCCCCAAGTTGTTCAAAGGTCAACTGTATTAATAAGCATATTTTATTACTTATACAGTGATGCTTAAACAAGGTGGGGGAGGGTTTTGTGCCCTCCCCAACCCCAGCAGGAAACATTTGGAATGGAGATAGTTGTGGATGATACTACTGGCATCAGGTGGCTAGAAGTCCAGGATGCATGTAAGCATCCTATTGCATAGGACAGCCCCCTACAACAAAGAATTATCCAGCTCCACAACTGTGCACAAGTTGAGAAACCATTATCTAACATGATTTCTTTATTTTGGAAATACTGAAACCTAAAGCCAAAAGAGGTTAAGTGCATTGCCAAGCTTATGTGATTACTAATAGCCAAAACTAGCATAACATTTTTTGCATTTCTTTTTGTATTAGTCATGGGTCTCCAGAGAAACAAAACCAGCTAGGTATATACAGAGATATGTATTTTAAGGAATTGGCACACATAATTGTGGAATCTGTCAAGTCCAAAATCACAAGGCATGTCAACAAGGTTGGAGACTCAGGGAAGAACTGTGGTGGTCTTGAGTCCTAAGAGAGTCTGGAGACAGAGTTTTTCCTCCCACAGAGAAAGTGTCTTTTCTCTTAAGGATATCAATTCATTGGCACCCACATTATGGAGGATAATCTGCTTTACTGAATATCCACTGATTTATATATTAATCTTGTCTGAAAAATACCTTCATAGCAACATCTAGACTAATATTTGACCAACCAACTGGCTACCATAGCCTAGCCAAATTGACACATAAAATTGTTCTGGGGTCATAAAACCTATTCTGTCTGTTAATAAATATGTGACCTTTGGAAAGTCACTTAACTTCTTTAAACTTAAATTTAAACAGGAACAATGATGTTATCTATTTCAGGGATGGAACCAGAATTTGTGGAAACAGTAGAATTTGGAAAACTGTTGCCAATTTGGGGCACATATCGATTGAATATCTTTAATAACTGAGCTATAAGATTTCAGGGAACTTCACATTTCCTATGGAGTAAGTGCTCTTAAAATTATATGAATTTGCCATATTCATGGAATTCCTAGAAAACATTCCAAAGTGGAATAACTAGCAATAATTACAAAGTGCAAAACTATGTCCCAGTCAACCCTCTAAAAAAACTCAGCAATTTCCACTGCCACTCCATGGCAATAATTGGAGGAAAAAATATGACTGAGGGTGAGGTGAAGTAGAAAAAAATACAGAGGCTTTAACATTTATGGTTAAAAGATCTAATTTTCTCAAATTTTACAAAAATGTATAAACATATGAAGATATTGCTGGGTCCCCTTTTGAGGAAGGTACCCATGCAAGTACACTTCAATAACTGCACAGTAATTCTGCCACCGACGTAATGCATTTCATTTTCTAAAATTTTTGCTTTTGTTTTATTTAAAGAGAAGCAGGCAGGAAGGAAGAGGAGAAAAAAATCATTTATTTTATCAATAAATTAAATAAAAATTTTAATTGTTCACATTGGTCATTGCCCCTGGACCCTGGATGGGAACCCAGGTCCCTGGGATATATGTGACCTGCACTTCTTCGGAGACTGCTGACCTCCACACCAGGGCGCACCATGTTGATAATTTCTTACAATGGTTGATACGTATGTGAGGATGGCTTGTCTTACTTTATGTTTGAAATTGTATGTAATAAAAAGCTTTTAAAAAGCCATCTAAAATAAAAATAAAGGCAATCATTTTAACTGTTACCTATACTGAATTACTCTGAAAAGATCATGAAATAATTCTTAAATTACTTTAATAGCAATACTTATTATTAACAATTTGTATTTTTAGGCAAAAATCTGTAGAAGACAAAAAGGTAAGTAACCTGTACAACTGTTAAAAATACTACAAAACCTTTCACATAAATGTACTCTCTTTTTTGAAACTTGATTTTTATAGGTATTATAGGTACGTGAAAGAAAACACGAACCCTTCAAAATCTAGCAATGGATTTGTTTGAAAATCTGCAAAGTCCCTGGCAATGAGCAGAGAGAGACATTCACACTGTGAGACACCTGTATCATCTCTGGGCTCTCCTCATGGAACAACATGCTTGTTGAAGAAGCTGCATGTGTAGATTTGACCCCAAATACCAGTGATGCATCAAACCAGATAATTTCTAGCAGTCAAATATAAGCATGCAGAATGGTTTCTTTGGAAACATGCATTTTCCCATCCCCAAATCCCTCTCTGTATAGCTAACATAAAAGGATAGAGCTTTTATCGTAGCAACAGAAACTTCTGACCCTATGATTCATCATTGTCCTAACAAGTTGCCTTACATTTATTATTAGCAATGACTTCCTCTTTTAGTTTTTGGATCTTCAGCATAAGACTATGTTTGGAAAAGTAGTGAGATAATGTTTTTAAACAGGAGAGCAGCAAAGTAAGCTTGAAGTCTGATAATCATATCTAACTAGTTTTTAGTAATAAAACTACAAGATTATTCTATTACCTGAAACTGTATAAAAATAGAAATCTGAAAAAAAATGGATGCAGCAAGACCTTATTTTAATATTAGACTATTCAAACACACTCCTAAAAAACAAATTCAAATTTTGCGATTATAATTAAAATCATGCATCAACTTTCAGAAAAATAATTTTGTTACATATTTCTAAATTTTTACTGCGAAAAGCATATTAAACACAGATGTATAATATAAAACAACATCATTTAAAATTTCCTCTGTGACATCCTATATATCTGGTTGGTTATATTGTTATACTGCTAAGTTTTAACTGGTTTGTAGTCATAGGTTCAGAAGAAAAAGGATGGAAAACAAAGTCATATGGGTTTGATAAAACAAACAAAAATAAACGTACCATTTTGTAAATGAATGAAAATTAGAACATCTCTCATCAAGAGGCTTCTTTTATTTCAGGTTGTCACACATGAAAATTCTGCAGTGTTAACTCATGCTTCTTCAATGCACTAAGGACATTCTAGCTTGGAAAAGAGGATACATACAATAGTTACGAAGTTCAGCACTGTGGACCCAGGAAACATTCCATAAATGTTGCTTGATAACAATATGGTTGTACAAAGTAGATAGTCTTCAAGAAAAAAATTATGTAAACATTTGCTACTTTTACTTAACTATAAATAAATCCCATTAAAACATAAAAAAAATTTGCTTGTTTCTTTATTAAAATGTAAAGTTCAAGGGGAAAAATCCTTTTCTAGAATGCTGGCTTCTTTACTTACACATTGAGGCAGTACCATTGTAATTGGATTATGACTCTAACTTGTTTATCTTATAAGGAGCCAAACTATGAAGATATATACACAATATCCAGAGAGATTAATATTTGCATTGAAAAGGATAATTTTACTAAGATATGTTAATTCTTTTTTTAAAAAAGTGACTCAAAAACTTTGCCTACTAAATTTAAATAAAATTACCTTTGCAAAACATAACTGTATTATTCAACTGGAACTTTTATGACCCTTCCCTAAAGTAATCTGAGAACACGTTGATATTTATTTAGATCAAAGAACATACGTTTCTTAAAATTCAGGTTCATTTATTGTTTCCAAATAAGTTATAAATTAAGAAAACTAATGAAGTGTAGTGGAATGCCCAGGAAGCAATTGATATCAGTTGATATATTATGCATTCAAATATACAATAAATGTAGAATACGATTCAAATAGAACCTGTAATAAGTAGAGAAAGGAAGATTTACTCATTAAATGAATCTGAGACAACTGGTAGTGTTACAAAGTAACCAACGAGATTAACGAGACACGCCAGAATTTTAAGAGATTTATTCCCACCGGCGACTGTATGGGGTGATCACCCAAATCATACAGCAATCTGTATAAGCAACTCAGGGTTTATATGGACTTACAGAGAGGCTCAGGGAACAAAGGCAGTTGATAATCTGTTACAGGTTTCCACTGTAACATGTTTAACATTTTCCCATTACCTAAAGTTTTCATTTTGCCTGTCCAATTCAGCTGGGGAGGCGCCAGGAACAGAATGGTTCGCCCTTGAACCTCCGGGTATGTCGGGTTTTGTGCACAAACTGGACCCTACAGTTATCTCAAGACTGATTTTGTTTAACTGAACTTTCCTATTTTGGGGGCCTCAAGGCTGTCTTGTGAGCTAAGAGTAACCCAGTAAGTAAAAGTTCTTTTTTTTTTTTTCTCTTCCAATTCCATTTCAGTAGATGAAAAGACTATATTCCAATTTTAAAATATATATGAAAAAGATACATGAATAGAGGCACCACAGCAGCTCAGTGGCTAAAGTGCAAGCCATGGAAAGTATAATGGCTCAGGTTAGAGAGGTGGGAGGAGGAAAAAGAAAGAAAAGAAGAAAATACATGAAAATTTTTGTATCTTAATAAAATAAAATTTCATTAAGGAATAGAACTTTCTAAAATTATTGCAGCAAAAGTGCCAAAGAAAATTTCACTAAGGTATGAGTACCTGCATGTATGTTTTATGGTCTTCCTACATGTAGATAATAGTTTGATTAAAATTTTACCCTGATTCAAGTAGAACATTTAATAAATAGAGAAAGGAAGGCTTATTCAATAAATGAATCTGAGACAGCCGGTAGATGAAAAGGCTGTCTTTCAACTTCAAACTAGATTTGAAAAAAATACATGAAGAGCAGCTCTGAGCCATCATGGTTCAGAGCGGTCAGCATTTTTATCTCCTCGTTGATCACCTTTTTCTTGCAAAAGCTGTTCATGAATTTGTCAGTTTTGCAGATTTCTCACACATTTTTCATATTAAAATCTTTGTATTGATGCCTTTCTTGAACACCTATCTTTTAATGACATGATTTTTCCTGTCATGTTGGTAGGAAAAATGCTTGCATGGATGGTAGGAAGGGGACAGGCTTCAAATCTTTCAAAAGGCTTCCTCCCTTTACTGTCACAGAGATCAATAAAGCAGGTCTGTATGGCTCCTCTGGGAAATTTTTGTGTACCTTGCTGTCTCTGGTTTTCTCACCCAGGCTGAGTCTCAAAGGATTTCTGTCACCAGCCCTGCCTCCCCAGGCCTTCACCAGTGGTGGGACAGAGCCCCTGAACTTCCAGATGAGCTGTTCACCTTCAGGGAGAATGTTTTTTTGTTGAATCTTTCTAAAATCTGTTGCCAGGAGCCCTCTAGATACTGTGTACTTTTTCTCTCAGCATTCCAGCTGGACTTCTGCTGAAGATCAACATCCCACCCCTCAGTTGATACATTTATTTGTTAGAGATTTTGAGTTTCAGGAGGAGTTTCTCCTCTTCAGGAAGTGTACTTTTGCTGGGACTTACAAAGAGCTAACACTACTCATGAGGCACCTTGACATGTTCCTTGCATTTTCTGCCCAATTTAATTTCTTTTGGCAACTATTTAAAGTCTTTGTAATTCTATGGAGTTTATTTATAGTCTCATTGGCCAAAATAGCAGGGCGGGGTGTTCTGTTGTTCTTATACTTCTCTTTGTCATTTGATTTGATTCTTCAGAGGAAGGGAAGGGTAAGTATGGCTACCGGCATGTTCATACCAGAAGGTTACATTCAGTGTTTCCCACATTTAAAATAAATCCTACTAGTTTCCTACTTCCCAAAATAGCCACTAAAAACACTTGATCCAAGCTCTAATGCTCATTTTAAAATTACCTCTGACTTCTGCAGATTAAGGTGCTCCTAAACTTTGCCTGTGGGTCATTGCCCCTTGTTGAACATGCTAAATGTACTTGTTTTATTGTAGCATGTACAAGTCACAGATGATTTTCTCTTGCTGAGTTTAGTCATCCTCCTAGATTCTGTTGAGATCCCTGTTCCCATTGTCTACACACTGAGGCAAAATAGAAGAAAATAGAGTGGGTTCTGGAATTGCAATTTGCAGGAAACTGTGAGTCAGATAAAACTGAACTATGGTCCCAAAATGGTGCTGGGATTTCAGTATTTATAGGTTTAACAGGCAGTCTCACACAATTTCTGTGAGCAATTAGAACTGATGACTCCAGCAAGAAGCAGCTGTGTCTCAGATGGCCAATGAGCACATGAAAAGACATTCCAACTTGCTGGCTATCAGGGAAATGCAAATCAAAACAACAATGAGATATCACCTTACACCTGAGAGATTGTCAAAAGTCAGGAAACAACAAATGCTGGCGAGGATGTGGAGAAAAGGGAACATTTTTACACTGTCTGTGAGAGTGCCAGTTGGTGCAACCCCTCTGGAAAACAATATGGAGAGCCCACAAAAAGTTGAACGTGAAAGTGAAAATCCCATATGATCCCTGTCATTCCATTTCTGGGTATTTACTCAAAAGATACAAAAACATCAACTCGCAGCTCACAGAGATTTATGCACCCCCATGTTTACTGCAGCCCTAGTCACAATAACTAAGAACTGGAAACTACCTAAACGCTTAACGTCAGATGAATGGATAAAGATGTGAGATAGATATATACATTTTTTTTTTTTCCCAAATACCTGAACAGGAAGAGTAGGTTTTCATGCTGAGTGTTGATGACAGCTAGCAATGAGTAAAATATGGAGACACAGAGGCCAAAAGCAATACTCTATCCATTTCTATTCTTACGGGATTATCTCTCTCCAGTGCATTTGCAGGTACACCATTGCAACACCACCGCACTTACTCATCATAATACATTTTCCAAAGGGCACAATTTCACCAAGAATAACTGAGAGCTGCAATGACATCTTTGGGGAAACTTCCATTAAAACTAAGGTTGTCCTTTTCAGAGAGGAATTTGAAAAATAAGGTGACAAAATGCCTAACCCAAGAGGGTCAACCTACTTTGGTAAGAGAAGGAAACAAAGTTTAGTTCCAAATACAAAATTGTTTCCCAAGAGATACTATGTCTAAAGAAATTGTAAAATGTGAAAACTTTAGTGCTATACCAGTGCCCGCCTTATATGTGGCTTCACTTTCCTGTTTCAGTTACCAGTGATCAGCTGCTGCATGAAAGTATTATGTCCAGTAAGATATTATGAACAAGTACACAGTCACATAAATTGTATTATCATATATTTTTATAATTGTTCTATTTTACTGTTATTGTTGTTAATATCTTACTGTGCCAAATCTAGAGATAAAAATTTGTCTTAAAAATGTACCTACAGGAAAAACATAGTATAAATATGACTGTATCACTCTGGAAAATTCATTGTTCCTCTTCGGTGTCTTCTCTGTCTCATTTATAATCTTTCTTCTTTTTTTTATACCCCTCCAACAATTCAGCACACTAGTCTCTTTGCCCACCTCAACTTGTGTTGGTGCTTATAAATTTGTAATTTCCACATAAAATTATGGAGGGTAGATTTTTAACCAGGACAAAGGCAGTTTTGAGATCCATATTTAAAGAATTCCTGAAATTCCAGGAAGATTAGATACATTTGAGAAGGAGTTTTAAATATTCCTAAATACTCAAAACAGCAGTCTTCCTGGTGTAACCACTAAGTGCATGTATTAGAATAAATCTCAAAAAATGCTTGAATGCTTGAATTCCAAAGAAGAACTGGAAAAGGTCATCTAGGGTTTCTGGAGAATTAGCAAATAAAGATTACTTAAAATTGCTTGGGTAATTAACTATGCCCTAAAGCATTTCAGACAAAATTCACTAGAAATTGATCCAATCTTATAAAGCAAGATAAGGGAAATTCAATCCAAAATTAAAAGATCACCTCAGTAAGAATTTTTAGGCAATATTCTAGAATGTTTCCAAGTACAAATATCTCCATGGCATATCCATCTTCTATGAAGTGGATTAAAAGATAACATTTAAATTCACTGCATAAACAAAAAATCATGTGGTAGATTACCCATTGATCAAAACTACAGCAAATTTCATAATATTTTGCAAATGTTTTGGAAAGGAAGGGGTTAGGTTTCTAAGAAAAGGATATTTACATGATTTCAAAGTAATGCTCAGCTGGTGGATTACAAATTGCTAAAATAAAAATATAACTATGCAGTAGATAAAGTGGAAGAGAATGGCTGATACCTTGTCCAGATGATTAAAATCCATATCATTAATCATCAGAGAAATATCTTAGAATGTGACTCCTTAAAAGTAACGTAAGATCATTAAAGTAGTATCTGACAAAGGGACATAACCTGAATGTGATCTTTAGGAAACATTGACAACCTTTAACTAAGGAAAATTCTATAACATAACTGGTCTATTGTCCTCAAAAACGTCAATATCATAGAAGACAAGGCAGGCTGAAAGCTGTTTAAAATTAAAGAATAAAAAGATATATCAAATACATTATGTGATCCTGGACTTGATCTTTATTCTGGAGAGAAAACAGTATAAAGAATATTACTGAGACAACGGGGGAAAAATGATACAGAGAATAGATTAAATAGAAGTATTGAAAATTAAAATATGTAATTTTGATAGATGGTTATGTAAGAGGATATTGTTTTGTTTTGTTTTTTAATAAAACACCAAAGTCTTAAGGACACATTGACCATACACACTATTTTAAATGGGACAGTACCGTTTGTTTTCATATTTCCTAACCATCAATTTTGTACCATTCTTAATAAACCAAGGCCGCCTGTAATATGGGGCAAAAGGCACAGTTAAGCTGCCCCTGGCCTAGTCTGTTGAGGGGAACTGAAACCCCATCCAGCTTTTATCTCAAGGAAATATGGTCAGCCTACTTTAGTTGGAAAGAGAAAGCTACACAATTTTTAAGTCAGGCTGATATATGTGTCATTTTTAAAATGGGACAGTACTGTTTGTTTTCATGTTTCCCATCATCAAGTTTGTCTGGTTTTCAATACGCCACCTTCATCTGTAGCACAGTGCCCAAGGGTCATTGAGTTACCCTGTTCCGTACCCAGTCTGTTAAGGGGACTCCAGAAGCCCATTCTCAATTTTTTTTCTCAAGGAAATATGGTCAACCTTTCTTAATTGGATTAAAAAAAATAAGCGTGGACATGTATAAACAAATATCTACCTACAATAAATACACATATGTAAGTATGGACAGAGAAAAGTCACAATTGTAGTTCAGGGCAATGACAGTAGAAAGGGACGCCTGAACCGTAGCTCAGATGCTCAGGGCTGGCTTACAGCCCACCTGCACTACAACGCCCAGCATTCTGCGTGGTACCCAACAGGAAGGCAGGGATTGCGCAGCAAGAGTCTAGGGAATGGCGGCCCGCAGGCGCAGGTCCTCCTTTAGACACAGTCTTCCTTCTCTCTCCACTGGCAGCTTCGGGTCAGATCAGGGCGGCGCCAGGCGGTGCTGGGCGAAAAAGAAAATGGAAGCGTGGAGGCAGAGGCGGTAGCGCCAGGGACTGCGAGAGCAGGGGTGCTGTCAGCTGCGTTCCCTGCACCAGCCCCAGCGTTCCTTGCAGCTCTGCTCTGACGGTGGGAGCGACATCCTGAGATGGGATTG
>RJWH01003858.1:0-130904 GCA_004363575.1 Solenodon paradoxus | reverse complement strand
TTCCCTCCTCCGTCCTCCCCCTCCTCCTCCACCTCTCTCCCTCCTCCCTCCGTCCTCTCCCTCCTCCCTTTGCTCCCCTCTCATGGTCTGCTTCTCTCTCTCATGCTGTCGGAAAACAGTTCTGCACACTCTGGCCCGCGGCCGGGCCCTCATCACCCCCGCATCAATGGGGGAGTCGACCGACCGTATGTAACCCACCCCTGGTAACAAAGGGCTGCGGGTCTATATGCACGTCACACGTGTGCACCCCTGCCCACGTGTCACGTGTGTGCATGCGCGTGTCAGCGTGTGTAAGGCGTGTACCGAAGTGCACACTGACTTCTGCAAGCGTGTAAGTGCATGTGCGCATGCGTGCGAGCGAGTGCCCTGGGTCTAGATGCACACGTGTGAGTGCGCGCGTGATCGCAGACGTATGAACGCGCGAGTCCCTCGCACGCTTGTGATTTTGCATACCTGTGAGCCCGTGCCGGCGCAGAGTGTGAATGTGAGTCTGAGCATGTGACCGCACACACGTGAGTCTGAGCACACACGCGAGCATGCACCTATGTGCGTGCACCTGCAGATGCGTGACGGCGCGGCTGTGTGCGCGCTCACGCGTGGGAGGACTGTGCCAGGGGATGTGAGTGCGCGCGTGCGATGGTGCCCCCTGCCCCCCGCCGAGACTCCTCTCCCCACAGCTCCCGCCAGCAGGACATAGAGGCCGAAGGGCAAGAGAGGAGCCCCACCAGATGCCGGGCACACCAAGCGGCCGGCGAGCTGGAGGGACCCGCGAACCCCAAGTCCCTGGCTGAGTCCCACTCCGACAGCTCCAAGGGGTCTTCGGGCAGCTCCTCGACCCCGGGCCTGCAGGCTAACACCCCGCGGGCCGGCTCCTCCCCGGGCGCCCCGCCCCGGACCGGCTCCTCCCCGGGCGCCCCGCCCCGGACCGGCTCCTCCCCGGGCGCCCCGCCCCGGACCGGCTCCTCCCCGGGTGCCCCGCCCGGGAGCAGCTCCTCGCCGCGAGCTCCGCGCCGGACCGGCTCCTCCCCCGGAGCCACACGCCGGACCAGCTCCTCGCCGGCTGCCGCGTCTCGAACCGTCTCCTCACCTCCGAACGGCGCCTCGCCCAGCCCCGCCCAGCCTCCCAGCAACAGCCGAGGCCAGATGGGCCCGCGCTCGTCGGGCCAGGGCTCCGCGCCGGGGCAGCAACGGCAGCCGCCCTCCAAGAACTCCGGCACCGCGGCCATGGACCCAGCGCAGCCAGCCTCGGGGTCCCCCGGCCAGACATCGGGCGGCACCCCACTGTCCCCCAGCAAGGTCCCCGACCGGCCGGGCACCAACGCCCCCAAGGGCTCCCAGGCCTGCCAGCGGGGCCACAAGTCGTCGGGACCGGCCGTCAGCAGCTCCTCGGTGCCCACCTCCGAGTCGGCCGCCGAGTTCTCGGAGTCCACCACCGACTCCACCACCGAGGTCGTCTACAGCTGGCCCCGCTACCCGCACGGGCTGCGCCTCTTGCAGCGCTGCTGGAGATTCAAACACCTGGCCTGCTAGGCTCGCAATAAAACCACCAGGCCCTTCAGCTGTCCGTCCTGGGTTCCCTGCGTCTTCTCCCGTCCTCGAGAGGGCGGTCACCCTTTTTATTTTTTCGAGCGCGGGGTTGGCAGGCAGAAATGAAGGGGAGCAGGCAGGCAGGCAGGAGAAAAGAGGAAGAAGCAGCATTTTATTTAGTTATTGGTTGTTTGCCTGCCTGGGACGTGAACCCTGGTCCTTGGGATCAAGGATCCCAGAGCAAGTTCTTGGCTTGGGGGGTCGCCTAGGAAACGCCCCCCCCCCCGTGGGGCACAGAAACACGGATGGGGCAGGAGCTCTGTCCATCCCTCCACCCTCCTGCCAAGTGCTTAGGGAGCCAGGGACTTGCCCATCACCCCAGTCAGTCATCAGAGGGGTAGAAAGTGCTTCAAAGAGTCAGAGTGGGCAGTGCCTTCTAGAATATTCTAGAACCTTCTAGTGCTTGACTCCCTTGCTGAGGCAACACGACCCCGATCATACCAAGCCTGTTGTTGCCAGAAATTAGAGCAAAAAATGGCCATTCCAGGCCCACACTATGGGCCAGAATAGAACCTGTGTGTTGGAGTTGGGGTCCCTAGGAGCAGAGTTGGAAGTTGGGGGACAGAGCAGTTGGGGGAATGGCCTGTCTGAGCTCTCCAGGTGGGAATGAAGCATGAATTGCACTCCGAGGCAGTTCTGTCCCCAGCTCCTGGAAGCCATGGGCATGATACACAGCATTTATTTGTGGGGAAGTGGATGACATGACGTGGGGACGTTCATGGTCAAGGGAGATTAAAGGATGATCCTCTACAAAAGCGACACTTGATGGAGGTGAGACTTATCGACATGGCGGCAGGACTGATCCAGGCAGGGGCCAGAACACGAGCAAAGGTCCTGGGGAGACCTGCCCCGAAGGGCAGGGAATCCAGGGTGGAGCACGGGTCCTTGGAAGGCAGCTAAGGACTTTGGATTTTATTGGGGTTCCGGGCTTATCGGGTAGGAGGGAAGGTAATCATAAATGAACCTCACCCTGCTGAGAAGTGCACAGCGCCGTGGCAGACATCAGAGTCTGCTTCCCAATGACCGCTTCGTTCCAAGTAGGCAGCACGGCTGTGCTCTGGGCAAGGACAGGCCCGCTCTGCCGTCCAAGGGGCTCTAGCTGTGCTTCTGAAGACTGTGCTGGGACCCTGCCCAGAGTCAGCTGCCCACGGAGCCAGGGAAGGGGGACACCGGTCTCCCCGCTAGGAACTAACTTTGAACCCCTCAGAGTTGCTTTATTTATTTATTTTTTTAAAGGAAAGGTGCAGGCAGGAATGGAGGCGAGCAGAGGCTGCAAGAGAGGATGAAAACGCGTTTTATTTTGTTTAGTTGTTCATCCCGGTGGTTCTCCTGGCCCTGAAACGTGAACCTGGGTCCTTGGGATGTACTGGGACTGCACCTGGCTGGAGGCGGTGGACATAGCAACTCCTCCACCAGGGGGCGCCAACTGCACACGTGTTAATTCTTTCTCCTCCGCGGCATGAATCCTCCTGCCTGGCTGAGAATTCCCGCTGGGGATGTGCCTGGAAGTTCCCGTCCCGGTTCTTTGGCTGTCTCCTGAGTGATACCCGAGTCTCACCCTAATGTGTCCTGTGTCCTCTGGGGTCACAGCGGGTGACAAGAGGAACAGCGGTCATCAAGACCAGCAAAGCGGTGCCCCCTGGTGGCCTAGAGATCTAATACACCTGGGAGTCGTCCCACGTACATCCCAGGGTCCTGGGTTCAAGGCCCAAGGCCAGAGTGACAACCAGTTTGAACAACTATATAAAGTAACTGCTTCTTCCTCCTCTTTCCCTGCTTGCCTGCTCGCCTTCGTTCCTGCTGCACCTTTTCCTTTAACACCTTTTTCAAAAAAGGAAGAAACTACGCGAGAGTTCTGGAGAAACCACCCAGAGTGTTTTATTTCTTCATTCCTGTTTCCACGTGAGACAGCCAGCTGGGGAGGAAGGTTTGCGAATGTTACTTCTGCTGCTCTGGGAACGGTTTTGCTGAGTTTGAGCAGCTCCCAAATTGCAACGTTTTCCTCTCTGGTTAAAACTTTCCATTGTTTCAAAGCCGTCGGGGGTAGACCGCTAGGTGATCACTCCTGGAGACGGCGTTGCTGCACAGTGGTCGGCCTGCAGACTCCCAGGGATGTCACAGCAACTGCAGGTCGCTGGCCAGTTCAGGGATGCAGGAGCCAGAGGCATGTCTGCCTGACACCTTCCCTGGCGTGTCCCCACACCGCAGTGCGGCCCAGCAGAGGGTTACATAGTGGTAGTGAGCCGTGGGTGGGTTCAGGTGTCCCCGAGCGTCCTGGAGAGAAATGGGTGCCCAAGGGCTGTGGGTGTGCAGGGGCTTCCCTGGGAATGGGACTCCTGGAAGCTGCAGACAAATGGGTCCCTTGAGTCTCTTCTTCCCTGTCTTGCCATTAGGGGGCACGCAGACCCCACTTCGGTCCCCAGTGGACCCAGGCACTGCTAGGTAGCTGGCCTACAGTAGGTGCTTAATAAATACACAGAACTGACAGAACTGAGGGGCTGGGTAAGGAGTCAGGGAGAAAGGGATTTTCCTGGATCCAGGAGGGGCTGAAAGCTTCTTTGCCATTGGAGAAACTGAGGCCCAAATCCAGAGACCCCAGACATGTGGGTACAGAGGACGGGGTGTCCCAACTGCATGTGGGCCACTCCCTCCAGGTTGCAGAGGCAGAAGGGTGATCCTGAGGGGCACCCCAGAGGGACCCCCAATTTACAAACGACCTAGGTCTGTACTCATTTAGCCAGGAGACAAGACAGGTGAACCCTCATCATATCACCTCTGTTGTTACCAGAAAAATAGGAATGGCAAAGGAATGAACCATGGGGTTGACCAGAGGAAACCCAGTGCTGGCTGCCTCAGATGACCAGTCAGAATTGCTGAGGCTGTCAAGGTGACTGCTGAGCTTCCTGGTGGCCAGGGCAAAAGGGGAGCTTGGTACATTACAGTGCTTGCGTAGGCATGTCTTCTAGCGGGCATGCCTGTTAGTGACAGTGTCTCTGAATAAGTGAAGCTGTGTGTTAAACGGCTAGGAGAAGAGACAGCACAGTGTGTCAGAGAGTGAAACAGTGATGAGCTTCCTGGTGGCCAGAGCAAGAGGGGAAATGGATGCATTACAGTGTCTCATTAGGCATATTTTCCTCTGAGCTATGCTTGTTTGTGAGTGTCTCTAAGTGTGCGTGAGGTCTGAGAAATCAAAGCAGATGCAAGGGTTTCTGAGTAGAAAATTTCTGGGAGTTTCCTGGCAGCCAGGGTGAAAAGGGAAAGACTAATTCAGTGTGTTCTCGCCAATGCCTACCTGCCCGTGACTGCGTGCAGGGGTGTCAAAGTGTGTGTGATGGGGAATCACAGCATTGCGGGGAGGAGATATTTTTGAGTTCCCTGGAAGTCAGAGTGAAAGGGGAAATGAGGCCTGTTGTGTGTGGCAGGCTTCCCCTGGGAGCTCAGGCAGGGCAGTGCCGCGCAGCCAGGCGTATATGGCTGTCCTCGGCAGGACTCCAGGGTCGGGCATAGCCGGCGTGGGGCAGCAGCAGCCGGTCCTGGGTGCCGTCGGGGCTGACGAGGCGCTGGGCGGCCAGCAGGTACTCTTGATGCAGGGCCAGAAGTGGGCAGGGGCAGTGGCCCGGTGCCCACACATACTCCAGGGCCTGCAGTGGCGAGCGATTCTTGTAGACCAGCTGCACACGCACCTCGTAGCGGCTCTCCTGGGCCTGGCGGAGGCGGCCCAGCACGCGGGCCCGGAACACTGTGGGCAGGGCAGTGCTGAGGCTGGCCAGGCACCCAGGCACACTCCCACTGCCCAGGGAGGGGGCTGGGGGCCAGGGTGCTGGAGTCAGGGTGGGTGTGGGGCGAGGGGTCAGATGCAGGGAGTTGGAGGGTTCAAGGGTAAAGTTCAGTCTGGGCCAGAGGGCAGGAGGGCAGGGTCACTGGGCCAACTGGGTCCGAGTCAGGGGTCTCACCAAAGTCACTGCCGCAATAGTGAATCAGCCTGTGGGCACGGCCGCGGGTGTCAGGACAGGGCGGGCAGGGGTCTGCTGGACAGGGTGGTCAGGACACAGGCCTCCCTCAGGCTTGCCACCCCCCGCCACTGTCCCCACCTCACCTGGGTCAGGGGGCAGGGCCCGTGGGTGGGTGGCCGCTGGGACCACAGGAGCCTCACGGGGCTGAGGTTCTACTTCCCGAGGCTGTGGCTGCCGCAGGGACCAGCCCAGGGCCTGCGTCTGTGCCTGGAAGGGGCCGTAGTGCTCCCGAGGAAGCCAGAACTCGAACTCGATGCCGGGGTTGGGTTCCTTCAGGAGGACCTACAGGGCGCCAGACCAGGGAGAGGCATGGCACTCAGCCAGTGGTCAGTCTGCACCTCTGCCCTCTGTCCTGCTCTTCCCACGACCCAACCTCCCCCTCTACCTTCAGATTCTCTGACCCAGCCTCCCGCCTCTGACCCTCTGACCCTGCCTCCTCCCTCTGAACCTCTGATTCCTGTCTTCCCCCCAACCTCTAACTCAACCCCACCACCCAGGCCCCCCTCAGAAGGCCCTGCACCTGCAGCAGCAGGTCTTGGGATGTGGGCCCAGGGGCACTCAGCGTCTCCTCCTGCTCCGCATGGCGGGTGTAGACCATGTGGGTGCCTGCCACATTGTAGGTCCCGGGAGGGCTGATGGCCCAGTCCCCATTGAGAAAGTAGCGCCCGTCTCCCCCTATCAGCGCTGCAAGGGAAGGGTCAGCGGGTCGGGGAGCCGCTCCCTCCTGCCTCCCCTCCAGGGCCTCAGTTTCCCGGGTTGTAATCAGGACAAGAATCCCGTCTGGCCAGCAGGGGGCCTCCCACTCCGACCCTGTGGTACCCAGGTGGTTGCGGCTCCGGTGGGCGATGCGGAGGTGTCTGGCGCCCGCGGGAATCAGGGTCACGTTCCAGTAGCCCGCAAAGGTCCCTGGGCAGGAGGAAAGAAGGTGATGGAGGTGCATGTGTATTTGAGGGACAATTTGATGATTACATGAGATGCAGGGGTAAGGAGGGCAGCCAGGGTCCTGGGGCTCCCAACCCTCAGTCGTTTGGAGTTCACGATTATTTGCGCTTTTAAGGGCAGCCGCGAAGGAGTTAAACTCCATCTGTTCTGGGAAAGGCGGGGCAATCTTGCAGTGACCAATCAGATTGGTGAGCGAGAGGGGCTGGGCTGAAGACGACCCAATCAGTACGGGACTTTGTTTCCGAGCCCGAGGCTCGTTAAAGGCCCAGTTCTAGGCGACTGAGGGAAGACGGGGTGGTCACCAGTGTCACGGAACACGCGCTGCACGAAGAGGCACGAGTCGTTGGCGCCGCCGCAGCGCCCGCAGTAGTCCTCGCGGGCGTCCGAACCCAGCAAACCGTCACAGCCGGCGTTCTAAAGGGGTGGGAAGGCCACGTTTGCAGTCACAGACAGCCCCCAGCCCGGGGAGACCCTCTTGGGGGCGGGGCCTGGGATGAGGGGCGGGCCCTGGGTAAAGGTGGTGGGTGGAGCCTAGGGATGGGTGGGATCTCAGTGAGTGGAGAGGCGCGGAGTGGGTGGGGCCTGCGGAGTGGGTGGGGCCTGGAATCAAAGGCGGACCCTTGAGGAAGGAGGTGGGTGGGCCCCTAGCGAAGAGTGGGCGGGGCCTGGCCAGTCCTTACAAGGCAGCGGCCCGCCACGCAGAGGCCCTGGGTACTCGGGCCGCAGGGGGTACCATCCAGCACGCGGCCGAAGCTGTGATAGAAGGAGTGCCCCTCGGCCAGGCAGTTGAGGTCGCACTGGTTGGGAGCTGGGGGTAGAGGCGCTGTTGGGGATCCCAAGGTCCAAGTAAAGTCAGAAATGGACATTTAGCCACCAGCTCTGCCAGGCAAGTATCCTGGGGCTGTGTTCACTCGCTCCTTCACAAGTCCTAGAATATTAGGAGTCCTTACATGTTATCCATCATAACACGGCTGTCCTGGCTTCTTTCATTCATTTCCTTCCAACTCCCTGAGACCTACTGTTTTCCAGACACTGTTTTCCACTGCGGGGCAGCAAAGTGCACAAAGCTGATGGAGCTTCACATAGCCTGAGTGAGTCCCAGACCGTCCCTGGGACTCAGTTTCCCTCTACGCCTCCTGGTGGGGCCTAACGGGCAGTCCAATCACACCCTCTGGCCCACAGACCTGACCCTTGCTCCTCCCGCAAATGTTCCCATGGGCTCCCACTTCCCTGAGCCTGGCTGGCAGACCCCGCCTGGAGCAGAGCCCGGCTCGCCCTGGTGGGCCTCTGCGGGGGTGGGATCATGGCAGGCTTCCTTCAGTTCTTCCACCGAAGAAGGAAAAAAAAACAACAAAAACCCAAGAGGTTGACGGATGGAACTTTCTCCTTTCTAAGCTTTTCTTATCTGTGTCTGTCCCCACAGTGGCATCTGAAGCTGCCTGTCTCCCTATAATCTGGAGGCGCACTGCCCCGGGCACACAGTTATGTAACTTGCTATTTTCAGCTCCATGCGGCAACATTTCCTGCTACTCGGATAAGTTCGAGAACTGTTGGCTTTCCAATACAGTTGCAAGTAAAGCCTCAGCCGGTTGGGTGGTCAACCCTGTGACCTTGCCTCCTCTGCCCCCGGCTTCACACTTCATAGGGGCTCTTTCCTCTTCACTTGGCCAACTCCTACCTACACTTCAAAGCCCCAAAGCTAATGTCCCTTCCTCTTTGCCACCCTCCAGGCCCCCTTCCTTCTTTACAGTCACTTCTTTCTTTCAACTCTGGACTAAGAGGCAGGCCAGCTACTCACCACCGTAGAAGGGTACCCACTGGTAGGTTTTCTGGGTGCCTAGGACAGGGTGCCCATTGTAGAGGGTGCACTGGATGTCTCGGAAGGGCACAGCCCCTGGAGGGCAGTCCTGGGGACAGAGGTGGATGGGTCAGAAGCTGGGGCAGCTGTGGGGGCAGCCCGTGGAACCCGGGAGGTGTTGGGGCACCTGAGTGGAGTGGGGGGTGCCTCAGGGGAGACTCGAAGGCTGGGAGGTGAATAGAACTTACTGGCAGCTGGCAGAGCCGATACTCATGGGTGTCTCCGTAGCAGGACTCCTCCCCAGGAAGCCTACAGGGGCGCACGGTGGTCAGAGTGTTCTCGGGACCCCCAGCGACCCCCTCCCCAGAGCCGGCCTGCCCACCCCACCCACATTCCAACGGGATCAGTCGTGTAAAAAGCGTGGCGTGTGTGGGCAGGCCGAGGGTGCGGCAAGGCGGGCTGGCCCGAGGGAGCAGGGGTGGGGCGGGGACCCCTCCGGCCCCGCCCAGCCGAGGCTCACCGGATGCAGCGGCGACTGCGCACCGAGAGCCCCCGCCCGCAGGAGCTGGAGCAGCGGCTCCAAGACCTCCACGGGGTCCACTCGCCCGGACCCTACTTGGGGAGAGATGGGCCGGGTGAGCCTGGAGGAGGCGGGAGCAGCCTCACGCTGGCCGGCTCTCCTGCCGGTCTGGCCCCCTCGACTCATGCCCCTCCTTACCTGAGCGCTGCCCCCCAAACCACAGCTCAGGAATGTCCACAGCAGGAGCAGGAGGGGACCGAAGAGGCGGGGCCTGCCGAGCACCCCGGGGCGCTGCAGCGGGGCGGCCCGCTGCGGGGACCCGGGTCCCAATTTCCACTCTGACTGGCTGTGTGATGTGGAACGGACATCTGACCTCTCTGAGCCATAATTCTTGTCTCTGAAAAATGCGGGGAAGAGGAGAAGCACCCCCTAGAGAACCAGGTGAGGCCAACAGGGCGGGACCCAGGGCCTCACTGAATCGTCTGCCGGTATGGCTAGGTCCCCTGTCTGCTCCCGCTCCCAGTAGGCGCTTAATCCGTGTCTGATGGAGAAAGGCATCTGTCCAGGCCTGTGCACAGCTTCCTCCAGGGTCGGAGCCCCTCACCCTGGTCCCATTATCATTGCTCCTACCTTTTGGTGTGACCGGGAGTCAGCCACTCCATGTCCCCGGACCTCAGTTTCCCCATCGGTACGGTGGGGCCCATCTGGGCTCAACCCAGGACTCTATGAGATGTTGCAGAGGGCACGTCAGTGGGGGCTGGGTCGGGAGCTGAGTTCCTGGCAAACCCCTCCCTCTAGATCCCCTGGCTCAGGGCAGCAGGGAGCCCCTGCATTGCGGGGGTGGGGGGCCTTGGGGGGGAAACAGAGAGCCAGCTGTGAGGAAAGGGGCCCAGGATGGGGGGGCTGCAGCGGGGGCCCTCCAGCAGGAGACTTTACCACCCGGAGCCTCAGTTTCCCAAGCGACAGGGAGAGGATGAAGTCACTCGTCATCCACACCCTTTGCGTGATCAAGGCATTGGCGGAGAAAGGGGGAGGGGAGCATGGCCCTGTGAGTCCTTTCTTCCTCTGGGGCAAGGAGCCGGATGGGCAGCAGTGACCCAAGGACGGATAGGACATGCTGGAAGTCTCAGACACCGATGACTCCACGGCCACACCTGAGCCTCAGTTTCCCTCAGTTTCTCTGGCTCTCAGGCCCTCCTGGCTGCGACATTCAGACCTGGCCCAGGTGGCTGCAGGTGTTGAGAGGCTGGGGACCCGGGCCAGGTGCCCTGCTCTGACCACAGCTCTGCCAGCACCTGCTGTCCCCACCCTGGCCGAACCCAGAAGCCTGCCAGCCCAGGAAGCAGGAAGAAGTCGGTGGCAAGAGGTGAAGGGGGAGGGGACTGACCTCCTGACACCCCTCCTGACTCACCAGGGCCTGTGAGTGGGGGGTCTAGGTGATGGAAGATGATGGCCTCAAGGTCCACCCTTTCCGGTCCCCAAGGGCCCCCTCCCGGAGGAACGGGACATACAATCCAGACTGGCGATGTGATCCAGGGGCAGGCCACGCCCCTAAGCCTCAGTTTCCCCTGGAGGAAATGAGGATAACCTTCCTCCCACCCTGGGGACAGGGGCTTCGCTGCCGCCAGGTACACAGGGCATGGGGGTGGGGGATGAGGAGACGTCGGCCAGGATACTGGAGGGATAACTCGAGGGACTTACGGACTGCGATGAGCCCCGGCGGCGCGTCCTGCCTCCCCGGCGGCCCCAGGACGAGCGGAAGCGGCGGGGCCCGCGGGAGGGGCGGGGGGAGCCTTCCTCCCACCCCGCCTCCCCGGGCGCGCCCCGGCCGGGGTCCGGAGGGGCGGCGGCCCCGGGCGCCCCCGCGCGGCCATGGCGCGCATCGGCGCCAACCTGCGGTGGGGAACTAGCCCGCGGGCGCCCGGAGACTCGGAGCGTCGTGTCCCGCTGACCTTGGGCAGCCCCGGCCCAGGCGGGGGTGGGGCTGGGGGACCGCGCGGGCACTGACCGTACCTGCCCTCATCCCGGGGCTGCTATTCTGGGCGCCGCACTCAGGGCCCGGGAATGCGCACTAACCGAGGTCGCTCTGGCGGGTTCCGGGCGTCCAGGGTGCCGGCTCCTCCCCATCAACGCCCAGATCGCGTCGCCGCGAGGGTCCCCTTTTCCAGAGGTGCCCTCTCCCCTCGTCTTTCCCCCACCCTTCCTCTGAGCACCCCACTCAGGGACCTGCGGGCCGGGGTTCTGGTCTGGCCCCCCGCGCACTCCCGACCGGCCACCCCCAGCGCAGGGCCCCAGCGCTCTGGGGAGAGCTGGGTCCAGGGCCAGGCGTGCGGGGTGGAGAGCCCCCTTCTGGCCCCGCGCATTCCCGGGCGCTGCTGTCACCCGAGGCCGCGCCTCACCCCGCCTCCCGCCTTCCCTGCCGGTCTGGGACGGAGTGGCGCGGAGGCTTGGGAGCCGGGTGCGGAAGGTGCCTTTCCCACCTCAGTTTCCCCAATTAGGCAATGGGTTCGGCAGGGTCTCCCCCTGGACACTTCCGCTCTTGGCGTGGACTGGCGAGGACAGGGTCACTATGGATCTCTCCACCTCCCCGCCGGCCCCCAGCCTCCCGTGCTGTCCCCACCCACGCAGAGGCCCTGGACTCCCCCGCCCAGTTCCTCACCGTGACCCCATGATGCTCCCTGCAGGGTGGAGAAGATGGGGGGCGCCCAGGGGAATGGGTGGGTTCCCCTCTGTGCACTGGACAGCCTGGGGTCTCCAGGCCGGAGCACAGGGAAGGGTGCCAGCTCCGTGTCCAGCCTGCAGCCCTGCAGAGCAACGCTGCCCAAGGCCATTCATTCGGCATTTATTGAGCACCTGTTGTATGTGAGGCCAGTACAAGGGAACAATTCAGCCCGTCAGGACCAGGAGGGAGGTCTTCCTAGGTGGTAGGGTGCACCATAGTGGGGGTGATCAGGGAGGCCTCCCAAAGAGGTGATGTCCACAGGAGGGCATGGGGGCCCCAGGCACAGGGAACCACAGGTCAGAGGCCCTGACACTGGAATCAGGGGTCAGGAGGTCCCCATATCTGGAGCATGAGGGTAGGAGAAGGACCCTGTTTGGAGAAAACGGCCCTGGGCGGCCAGGAGCTGCGAGGCTGTAGCAGGAACTGGGGGCCCAGTTGGGGGCCTGAATGGAGGCAGAGGGGTCTGGGGGCGCACAGTTGTTCCCATGGGTTCTGCAGGAGCTGAGGGTGATCCCACAGGCAGGTGTTAGGGGCAGGCAGGCTGGCATGGGTGAGCTCGGTCCAGAGGTCACTTCTGGATAATTCCAGGGTGAGATGGCAGAGGGAGGGAGAGGCTGGAGACAGACCCTTGGGCGTCCCACACACCCAGGGTCCAGTATCACAGATAAGGTCACAGTGCAGGAGTATGAACAGAATGGGAATGGAGTCTACGTGACAGAGGCCAGGGTGGGGGGGCATAGGGTGTGGGTCCCTGAGGTCACAGGATGAGGAGGGTGACCGTGTCCCTCAGTGCAGCCAGAGGATGGACCGGCAAGCTGGCTTCAGTGGGGGAAGATGGCGACCTGTCCAGGTTAAGCCTGAGTGGACAGGACTCAAAAGGGTGGAGGAGCAGGGAGAGCTGACAATGAGTGCAAAGTCCTCTGTGGCGCACCTGCTGTATACTGAGCTGGGAACCAGGGCCTGAGGGCACAAAATAAGCCAGGCCTAGCTGGGGATCCACCCAGTAAACAGCCCTGCTGAAGTCCCCATTGTCAAGCTGGTGCTGGGTCCTGTGAGGAGTGTATACAGCAGGTGCTGGGGCCTGCGGGGAGGGCATACAGCAGGCACAGCATTCTGCAGGACTGCATACAGTAGGTGCTACACTCTGTATGGGGCCCAGTGCTTGCGGGGTTGACAGGTATGATGTGGATATGAAGGTCCCTACCTTTGTGTCCCCTGGGCGTCCAGCCCTCTAGCCTGATGTCAAGTGACATGATCACAGGAAGAGGTGAGCAGATACACGTGTCCCCCCACCCACACGGCCCATCCCCAAATGCACAGGATTGATGCCTGGACACTCGCCACCCCATAGAGGCACCCCCCTATGGTTCTCAGTGGGAGAAACCAGATACATAGGCCCCACGGGGTGTGAGTCCACGGATGGGACACATGCAAGACAGGGCCTCCCCCAGACGGAGTGCGCTGGGGGTGCAGGCTGGGCGTCAGTGGGTGAAGGGTCTTGCTTGATATTTGCACAATTCATTATGAAACTGTCACACTAGGAAGAGCTGGGAATTGCAACTCTGGGTCAGGACAGCCAGGACAGGGCTCAGAGCTCCTTTTTGAATTGGAGGTGCAGGGAGATTGGGCTGACACGGGGACATTCCAGCCAGGACCTGATTGCTGCGGGAATGGGACACAGTTCCTGGCACAGGAAACAGCCTATGTGAAGGCTCAGAGGCCCAAGGTGCCAGGTAAGGCCCACAGGGAGCCGGAGGCAGAGGGCTGTGGGTGGCTGTGAGCTGTGCCTTGTAGATTTTACTGGCATTTCACACAATTCCTGTTTTAATTTTGTTTACAGGACAGGTGCAGGCAGGGAGAGAGACGAGGAAGAAGCATTTATTTTATTTACTTGCTCGTCTTGGTTGCCCCCTGAACCTGGGTCCTTGAGTTCGACATGGACTGCGCTCAGCTGGAGGCAGCAGACCTAACCGCTACTCCTACAGAGCCCAATGTCATTCCTTTTTTTTCCCCATAACATTTTAATGTAGGGATACTTTCCTATTTACAGAAAGTTTCAAGACACTACAGAGAATTTTTATGTTCCCTTTGTCATTAGTGTTATGTCTCTCTCAGCCTGGTCTTGTAACCAGAGAATGTGTTACCTTAAAAGCAAGAGGGATTTTGTGGTGAGCCCCAGGGAGGACCCTGAGAGGGGAAGGTCCTGGAACCCAGGTCCTGAGAAGAGGAGCAGGAGCAGAGCCAAGTGTTGGGGGTGGAGCATCTTTGGGTGGTGGGCACAGCACGAGCAAAGGTCCTGGGGTTGGGGTGAGCCTCATATGGAAAATCAGGCCAACAGCAACTGGCACTCAAGGGAGCAGATGTTGCGGGGGGCCTGTGTTTGGAAATTATCCAATTTGTTCTGGAAGCCTTTCTGCCAACAGGCAGGGGCTGAACTTCCTCCCTGGGGCCTTTGAGCAACCCCAGAACCCAGTTCTCAGCTGCGCCTTGGTTCTGTGAGCCTCCAAGGACCCCAAACACTCATGTTCCCCTTATGTGGCCCGACGTGCCCCTGACATTCCTGACTCCAGGACTGGGGGGTCGTGAGGGATGCACAGGGGCAGGGTGGGGCCAATTATGTCTTTAGTTTCTCTCCTTTACACCCTCCTCAGGCATCTGTGGAGACCCTGGCCAACTAAAGGAGACATTAAGGGTCTGGGTCCCCCCTCCCATCACCCACAGTCCTCAGGTTGGGCAGGTCATCCTTAAGAATGTTTTACCCCGTTTCCAAGGGGCCCACAGTGGCCAGCACTGCCACGTCCTCCTAAGTCCTAGTTCCTGCAGTCCCTGCAATCCGAATCGACACCCTGCACTCAATCCTTGCCTCAGGCTCTGCTTTCAGGGAAGCCCAGGCAGAGACAGAGGAGGGTCATGCTTCCACTGGCCCGGACGCCATCAGTGGGAGGCCATGCAAAACAGGGTCACGAGGCCTCAGAAGCAAGCCTCCTCGGCCACTGGAGGAAGAAGAGGAGAACTGGAAAGATATGGCGAGAGGTTGGCAAACTCAGTGGGGAGGCATCCCAGACATTTGGAGCAGTCCTTGGGGTCATCCTCCTACTGTCCCCATCACAGGTTTCTGGAACACGGTGCTGGAGGGCAGGGACCCCCCCTCTCCCTGTCCTGCTCATGTGGCCCCCCTCTCCCCGCCAGTTACCATCACAAGGGGGCCCATGGCGTCTCCAAGGCCAGGCGGCAAGCAAGGGACCAGGTCCCAGCTGAGTCACATCCACCCGCTAGCTCCCCGCTGGCGCCTCCGGCAGCCGCTGACCACGCGCCTTCCCTGGGGAGGCCTCCGGGAGTCCGGCCTGGCGCTGTCTCAGCAGACGTCCTCTCCACCTGAGCAGGTATTTTGGGCGAAGCTTCCAGGCACTACTCTCTGGAAATGTGCTGAGGCAGGGGAGTTATCTGAGGTCAGAGAAGAGACCAAGATGCAGGGCTGGGGGTGCGGGCGTGGGTGGCCAGGCTGGGCTCCCTGAGACCACCGGTCTCCAGAACCAGTGCCGATGGGCATGGAAGACTCAGGTGGCTGGTGTGCAAAGCCACCAAATTGTGCCTCCGTTTACTAATCTGTCAATGAGGGTATTTGTAAGCCTCCTAGAGCTGTGTTTTGGGGAGTGGGGGGAATTGAATACGTTTTTCATTTGCCTTTCTGTGTTACAATACATACACCATAAAAGACACCGTCTTCATCATGTTTAAGTGTGTGGCCTGGGGTCATCTAGTATCTTCCATCACTTCCAGCCCTGTGCTTATCAGCACCCCCCTAGCCTGGCCCCCCGGCCCACCCTCCATGTGTGTGGGGGGTCTGCTGTCCCGCACGTGTCCCATCTGTGGACTCACGCCCCATGGGGCCTGTGTGTCTGGCTTCTCTCCCTGAGCATCGTGGGGTCAGGGTCCCTCCACCCTGTGTGTCTGTATCCGTCCCTCCGTCCATCCATCTGTCCATCTGTCCGTCCACAGACACGTAGGTTGTTTGCCCCCATTGTGAATCATCCTGCTAGAAACAGCTATGCCTTTTCTTTTCTTTTCAAGATTTTGCATTCCCGAGGGCATCGCTGCAGTCCTGTGCCTGCAGGGAGGGTGCTGGTTTGTGCTGAGACTTCAGCTGACAGGCAGGCTGTGAGGCTGCGGGCCAGGAACGTCAGATTTCTTTCCCAGGGGAGCCTTTGAGTTTCTGTGGGCTCAGCCACCCGCCTCGGGTGGGGCCTCTTTCCTACGCGCCTGGGGCTGCTGGGAGGGAAGCCTGGGGTGGCCTTGCGGGAACAGGGGCTCTGCACTCACCCCAGCTGGTCCTCCACCTGAGATTTGCACACAGTCAGCAGCCTTGGGAGGACAGGTGCCTCCTTGTGCCTCAGCCTCCCCATCTGTAACAAGTGGCCAAGAGCACCTCCCAGCTGGCACAAGGAGCCATCTCCCAGCAGGGCTGACATCCCCTGACGGTCGCTTTCTGAGGGCCGGGGTGGGGGTCCTCAGGTGGACAGGGTCTATCCGCCAAGGAGTGTATGATGGAGGAGCATGATGGGGGAACTCTGTCACCCCAGTTCCAGGGTGAGTGAGTGGCAGCTAAGACACAGGATTCCATCTGTGGGGACTCAGTTTCCCAGGGCCCCAGTCAGCTGACCTGGAATCCTAGGCCCTGTCACTGAGGCCTGACATCCCCTCCCGTTCCCCGAAACGACGCCTGAGACTTGCTCCATCCAACATCATGGGGTCCCCTGCGGCTCCTCCATGTCCTGAGTGCCCATATTTGACCTGCCAGGCCCACGTGGGCTGACTCAGAAGGGGTTTCCTGTCCCTGGTGTCACAGCCGAGCCAGATTCTGAAATCTGCTCTCTGGAAAATTCCAAGGCCTGATTCCAGCCACCTCAAGCCCTGCTAACCCCTCCCCACTCAATGTGTTATGTAACTTCGGGGATTAATACCGCGTGGCCAGAGCGGCTGCCTGAATTCAAACCCAGCTGGCTGGGTAGTGGATTTAATCTGCCCTGGCCTCAGTCTGCTCATCTGCAAAATAGGAACAAGACCATTTGGGAGAAATGAGGGATCTCAAGGAAAGCCTTAGCACAGTCTGGAAACTGCCCGGATTCACCCTCCTAGTCCCATTGCTGGCCACCCAGTGTCCTCTCACCTCATAGCCTGGCCTCACCACTAACCCCAGTGTCTACTCATCAGTCCCCAAACCTTATCCTCTCTCATGGTTCCTTCTATGGGACACCCCCCAACCCAGCATCCTGCCTCCTTGGCTGCAGGCCCAGGCCTCTGCCCTCTCCATCAGTCTCAGTCCAGAGATGATGGGTTTCTCTCTCTCTCTCCCTCCCCTCCATGTCCCTCCAGGGTCAAGATGGCCAAGTCCCACTGTGTCACAAGGGCCCCGGGGACCCACCTGCAGGGGACCCACAGTCCCAGCTTTCAGGAAGCTTGCACTCAGCCTCCAGTGTTAGGGCCCCACCCACCTGAAGCCTTGGAAGGGGTGAGCCCACCCCCGACCTCCTCCTCCAGCCAGGCGGGAACACTTCGCAGCTTAGCCAGAGGCGCAGGTCCGGAGAGCCCTGGGCGAGCTACCGCGGGGCCCGCGAGGGGCCGGTGAGGGTCTCCAGCGCACTGCTGGGCGCTGGAAGTCCCGCCAGGCGCCGCGTCCCCGCCCGCCCCCGCGCCCCCACGCAGCCCCCCTCGGCGGGCCCACCCCCGCGCGTCTGGACTCCGCCCCTCCCCTCCCCCGTCAGCCAATAAGACGCACCCCCGGCGGCGCGGTTTCCAGAGCAGCGGCGGCAGCGCGGCGCGGTGGTCCAGACGGGAGGCTGCGCCAGTGTTCACGCCCCGCGCCCGCCAGCGCCCCGGGGCGCGATGGAGCCCGGCCCGCGGCGGCGGCGCAGCTGTCGCCCCCTGGTCTCCGCCTTCCTGCGCGACCCGAGCTCGGGGCGCGTCTACAGGCGCGGGAAGCTGATCGGCAAGGTGGGGGAACCCCGCCCCGCACGCCGAGATCTCAGCCGGGGTCCCCGCAGGGGGGGGTGCGCGCGAGCGATCTGTGCGCCCCGGCTTTTGTCTGCGTGGGTCGTGTGTCCCCCGCGAGCTCGGGGTCCCGCGTCTGCGTGAGCGCTGTGCGGGGCGCTCTGTGAGGCGGGACCCGCGTTTGGTGCTCCCCGGGGTGTGGGTGTGTGCCCCATGGGTGAGGGTCTCTGTGGAGACTCTTCTCCAGCCCTGTGTGTCCGTGTCCCGGTGTCGTGCTGCGAGTCAGGCCCCAGGCTGTGGTCCGTGGGAGCCCTGTGCCCACGGACCGTGCGTCTGAGTGTGTCCCCTGCCTCCGTGCGTGTCCCTGTGTTCTGCTGAGTGTCCCCGTCTGAGGGCGTGAGATGTGTGTCCCGCAGCTCGGGGGTGGGGTGAGGCGAGGACACCTGTGCGCACGCCAGGCGCTGAGCGCCCAGCGGGACTCCCCTCCTGGCAGGGCGCCTTCAGTCGATGCTACCAGCTGACCGACATGTCCACCAGCGCCGTGTTCGCGCTCAAGGTGGTGCCTCGTGGCGGGGGCGGGGCCGGGCGTCTGCGGCTGCGAGGAAAGGTACACCGCCCTCTGTTCCCCACCTCAGCAGGGGCCCCCAAGGTGCTCCCTGCCGGTGGGGTGGGGCGGGGTGGGGCGCGGGGGCTAGTCACCTGCTGGTGTTCACCTGTGTATCCGCGGCTGTGCCCGCAGGTGGAGCGCGAGATCGCCCTGCACAGCCGTCTACGACACCGGAACATCGTGGCCTTCCACGGACATTTTGCTGACCGTGACCACGTGTACATGGTGTTGGAATACTGCAGCCGCCAGGTGCCTGGGACTGCTGCACCTTTGCTCGCTCCTGGGTCTCTCCACTTACCTGTTTCTAGCTGCGCCCCCACCGCCCGTCTGCACAGTCCTTCCCGCGCCTGGCCCCTCTGTGCACCTGGGCTCTCCAGTGTCCAGCTGACCTGGCCATCTGGTCCCTAGCATGCTCATCCGCAGCTGCCTGGGCCTGTCTGGACTCACTCGTTTCTACTCGGCCCACCTGAGCATACCTGTGTGCACCTGGGTCCCTCCTGCATGCACCCAGCAGAACTCCGATGTCTTCAGAGACCCCTGCAAGTCACTGCACCCACTTAGTCCCACTTGAGCCTACCTGGGCCTAGCATGCACCCACTTTGGGCTCGTGTCTGACCCTCTGGCCCTTCTCAAACTCACCTGGGCCGGCCCCACCCACCTGAGCCTGCCTGTGTCCACTGCAAGCAGCTACACCCACCTTGGACTTCCGAGGGTCCTTCTGTGCCCTGACCTGTCACCTGCCTGCCATCACCTGCAGTCCCTGGCACACGTGCTGAAGGCTCGGCACACCCTGACGGAGCCCGAGGTGCGGTACTACCTCCGGGGCCTGGTCAGCGGCCTGCGTTACCTGCACCAGCGGCGCATCGTGCATCGGGACCTGAAACTCAGTGAGTGGGGCACGAGGTGCAGGGCGGGGTATGCTGGGAGTGGTACCCGGCACGTGCCCTCACGCCAGGGCCCTCCCACAGGTAACTTTTTCCTGAACAAAAACATGGAGGTGAAGATTGGAGACCTGGGGCTGGCCGCCAGGGTAGGGCCTGGGGGCCGCTGCCACAGGTGAGATCCTCAGGCTCTGGGCACTCTGCTGGGAACCGGGTTCCAGTAGGACTGGGCACAGCCTTCCTGAGCCCACCCCCTGCCCCGGTGTTCTCCCTCAGGGTGCTCTGCGGGACCCCAAACTTCCTGGCTCCAGAAGTGGTCTCCAGAAATGGGCACTCCTGCCAATCTGACATCTGGGCTCTGGGCTGCATCATGTGAGTGGGACCCCCTGGGGGCAGGTCGTGCTCAGGTGTGGGCAGGTGTGGGCAGGAGGAGCATGCACTGACAGGTGTGCATAGGTGCAGACAGGTGTATGCAGGTGTGTGCAGGTGTGAGCAGGTGTGGGCGGGGGGCACAGCTGGCAGGTGTATGCAGGTGTGGATGAGTGTGAGCAGGTGTGGGCGGGGGAGCATGCACAGACAGGTGTGGGCAAGTGAGCATGCCTGGCGGGTGTGTGCAGGTGGGAACGTGCTTGCCATCAGTTGGGATCACCAGGGGCATATTTGCAAGTAGGGCGTTGTGAGCCTGCGAGAAGCTGTATGAGGGGTAGGCACCAGACAGGGCTGATGCCCTGTACAAGTAGGGGTTTTGCAGAGGAGGCGTAGGGTTGAGCACACAGAACCGGAGCTGGAAGGTGCGGACAAGGGTGAGCGGGGCAGCAGGTGTCCAGACGGACGGCCAGGTGCAGGTGCCCGGCAGGCCAGGCAGGCAAAGGTCCACCAGGAGCGCCCGGTAGGTGTGTGCCCCTCCAGATGCCATCGGTCCTCCACCCCCGCCAGGTACACGGTGCTGATGGGCGCCCCTCCCTTCCTGGCGGCCCCCCTGTCGGAGATGTACCAGAACATCCGCGCTGGCCGGTACCCGGAGCCCGCGCACCTGTCTGCCAACGCGCGCCGCCTCATCCGGCGCCTCCTGGCGCCCGACCCCGCCCAGCGGCCCAGCCTGGACCTGCTGCTGCAGGACGATTTCTTCACGCAGGTGCGTGGGGGCGGCCGGCCGCCCGGGGGCGCCGCTCGCGCCCCGCCGCTCCCGCTCACACCCGGCCACACCCCGCGCGCAGGGTTTCACTCCGGACCGGCTGCCACCCCACTCCTGCCACAGCCCGCCCATCTTCGCCCTCCCCCGGCCTCTGGGCAGACTGTTCCGGAAGGTGGGCCGGCTGCTGCTGAGCCAGTGTGGGCCGTCCTGTGAGTACCCTCCCACGCGGCCTCCCCGGGCCTCCCACGCGCGCAGCACGTCTCGCCCCCCGCCGGGCCCCGCCCCCAAGCCGCGTGCCTCTCTAGGCCCCTTCACCCCCGGTGAAGCCTCGGGTGCCGGAGAAGACGACCCGGACCCCGAACCTGACTGTATGGACTGGGGCCATGAGGTGAGACTGCTTAGGGGACACGGGGGAGGCGTCCCTGTGCCTAGAGCTTCCACTCCTGGGGACGCCAGACCTAGGTCCTTCCTTCGGCCCCACCCTGACCTATGCAGCTCTGCTTCCCACCCTGGAGTCCCCCAGGGCTGAACCCCCAGGCCAGGCGCTCCTCTCCCAGCCATTGTTCGTTCCTCGCATGTATTGAGTCTCTGCTGTTTGCACTGGAGTTGCTCTAAGTTTGGTTCCGAGAGGAAACCAATCTCTTGGCATGTGCTGCGCCAGGCCTGGCAGAGAGAGAAGTGTGGGGGGGGTCTTCAGAGGGGGTGCCCTCACCACCCTCAGGTCTCCCCTGGAGGCTGGGGCTGCCCACACCCCTGCTGCTCCCTCCCCAGGCCTCCTCATCGGAAAGAGGGGCGCCCTGCCCCGAGGGCCCCATCCACCTGCTCTCCCAAGGGACCCTCAGGAGTGACCCTGCAGGTGAGGAGACCCCCTCCCCTGGGCCAGGGCTGTGGGTGTAGGGGAAGGTCTAGAAGTGGGAGGGGGCAGACAGTGACCTTGCCAGGGTCTCCAACCCTCTCTCAGCCTCAGTTTTCCAGTCTGTGAAATGGGGAGGATGTTCAAACTGCTCAGTCTAAAGTATGATTTTCCTAATGTGGGAGTTTAGGGTGGGCTGGGCTGGGTGGAGGATGCCTTTCCCCATAGAGATCTGTCCCCCAGGATCCGAGGAGAGCCCGAGACAGGACGTGGAGGACGCCATTAGACTCTTACAGCTCTGCTTGAACACTGGGCCCCCAGGTAGGAGCCTCACACACCCCTGGAAAGATACCCTCTTCCCATCCAGGGCCCCCTGGGCATTTCTGGAGCTCCCCAGGGAAGGCTCAAGGCACAATGACGTCAATTTCTGCCAGCATGATGTCAGTCATCCTTATGCAAAAGACTAGGACTTTCTGAGGCCTCTTTAGCAGCATCTTGCCTTGACATATTAAGAGGTGTTGCGGGGCAGGGTCCCACCTGGCCATCCTCCCCGCGCAAGGCAAGAGTTGGTTTTCATGCGTTTGGGTTTTCCTTCCCCGAGTCCGGGTCTGGAACCCTGGTCTTTGGACTTTACATGGCCTGCATATTAGTCGCTGAGCCACAAGGGGGCGCCAAAAGCTGGTTTTCTTTTTTCTTTTTTTTTTAAAGGACAGGTGTAGGCAGGAATGAAGGTGAGCAGAGACAGGCAGGCAGGAAGAGAGAGGAAAAAGCAGTGTTTCTTTATTTTATCTTCGTTGTTCCCCTGACCCAGGACCTTGAGATGGACGTGGACTGTGTCTGTTACTCCAGAGCATGCCAACAGCTGGCTTCCTAACCCTGACTTTCTCTTCATACCCTCTGACTGCTGGTTCCTCTGCCCCCAGACATCCCAGATCCAGTCCCCTCACTTCTGTGCCCAGCCACGCAGGACCCCCCAGGAGAACAGCCCTCTGTCCTCTGGGCCCCCAAGTGGGTGGATTATTCCAGCAAGTATGGATTCGGCTACCTTCTGTCGAACGGGGGCAGCGGGGTGCTGCTTCGGGATGGCACCCACATAGCCCTGTGTGCCCCAGGGGGGTAAGTTGTGGGGCTCCTGTCTCCTGGGGGGACCAGGCCCTCCCCTGCCTTCATCCATTCTTCAGGCATTTCTTAAGCACCTCCTGTGCACTCCAGGCCCTTACTGACTGGTGGGATGAGGGAGAACAGTGCTACCCAAGTGGATGACTGAGTTGATTGCAGGTGGCCCTGTTCTGAAGGAAACGAACCAGGGCCAGTGACAGCTTGGATGGGGTGACTCTTGCTAGCATGGCTGTGAAGGGGCTTTCTGGAGAAGTGACATTCAGGCTAGAAGTGAATGATGAGCAACACCCCTCAGGGAACACCTTGGGAGACAGAGATCAGCAGATGCGTGAAGTTGCTCACCTTTGGGATTGGGGCAGAAAGGAGGAGCACGAGTGATTAAGAGACAGGCAAGAGCAGTCACCTGCAGCGGGGGACTCACGGAGGCTGGGATCTGGACTGAGTTTGCGCGGGGGAAGGATGGAGCATTCACCAGGCGAGATGGGAGGATGACCAAAGGGCAGCGTGGAGGGCTGGTCAGGCTGTCTAGACACGCTGAGTCAAAGGTTCTTCGGGTCTGGAGTTCAGAGGTGTGGCTGGGTGGGAAGGTGTCAGTCTGCCAGCTGACTCCGCCCTGTGCCCGCGCCCAGCCAGGTGTGCTATGTGTCCCACCGGGGGAAGCTGCAGACCTTTGCCCTGAGGGACGTGCCCAGCCCCCTGGGCGCCAAGCTGGCTGTGCTGCGGCTCTTTGCCGGCTTCATGCAGCAGCGACTGCGAGAGGTGAGGGTCGGTGGGCGGCGGGGCTGGAGGGCGGGGACCCCCGGCCCTGAACCCGGTATCTGGGTCTGTCCACAGGAGGGGGGTCTGCCCACGTCCGCCCGGCCGTCCGGCCCCGGCCTCTGCCTGCTTCGCTTCCTCGGATCGGAACAAGCCCTGCTGCTGCTCTTCAGTGACCACACAGTACAGGTGAGTGGAGACCCAGGCCCCGCCCCGCCCCAGGCCCTGCCCTCAGTCCCAGCTCCGCCCCAAAGTCCAGGCCCCACCCCTCCCCGCCCAGGCCCCGCCCAGGCCCCGGGTCCCGCCTGCAGTCCCAGGCCCCGCCCACATCCCGGCTCCTCCCTGCGCCGGTCCCTGCCGGCAGCGCGCTCAGTCTGGGGTCTCTGAGCATCTGGCTGAAAGCATTGACTCGTTACTACCAGACTGCACAACCGAACGTAAAAATGTGTCATTTGGTGTCCTCCGTGCGTGGTTCGGTTTTGCAGTTGGCATTTCGTGGGGAAATCGCGTTTAGGTTGGGGTTTTCCTGAGCTGAGCCCTCCTGCGATTTCTGGGGAACCAGAGCCGGTCGCGAAAGGCATTCCAAGGGCGATCATAGAGCGTCCTTGTGTTTTGCTAAGTTGTTACTATTTAAGTGTTACAGTTACACCCTGAGTTAGAGTGTGGCTGTCAGAGAGGGCACCGCCCCCCAGCAGTTGGGGATGGTGGTCCCCAGTGAGGGAGGATTAGCAGTGGGCCCCGCTTGGAGCCTCAGTTTCCCCGTCTGTACAACTGAGCCCGAGGCCCTCGGCTCCCTTAGTTCCTACCAGTGGGTCCAGGTCAGGGATCTGCGTCCTGTCCACACGGCTCCTCCCTGGAGGACCAGCTGGGGGCAGGTCTGGAGCAGCCCCTCGCCCCTTGACCTCAGCCCCTCACCTCTCGCAGGTCAGCTTCCGCGCACACCAGGTCCATCTGGTGCTCAGCGGCGGGGACCGAGGGCTGCTGCTCACCGTCTGGGAGCGCGGCCAGCCCGGCGCCTCCTACCCGCTGGGCGCCCTGCGCAGCCCAGGCTGCTCCCCGGCTGCCCGCCAGCGGCTTCTGCACGCCCTCCGCATGCTGCAGAGTGCCTAGCGGTCCCGCGGGTCCGCGTGGACCTCTGCATGTCGATGCCAGGGACCCAGCCCCTGTTTCTGCTCCTCTGCTGCCCCAGAGGGGCAGGCCCCCGACGGCTGCGGAGCCTGCAGGGGGCGCCGCCGAGGCGGACTCCTGGCCCACCGGCATGGCTGTTCAACCCAGATTCTTCTCGGCTTGGTTGATGTTTCATTAAAGACAACTTCACTGCCGCCTGTCTTCTGTCTCTCTTTGGGGGGCTTAGCGGGACTTCAGTCAGGGGATGGTCACACACGTGTGATCTGAGTCCAAAACAGCAGTGAGGAGCTGAAGCGGGTTGCTGGGACCCCATCAGGGTCTTCCCCCTCAGTCCGCCCTCTGAGTCCACCACCCTCCATCGGGGGGTCTCCTGTCCTGCATGTGTCCGGTCCATGGATTCATGCCCAGGGGTCCTGTGTATGGCTTCTTTCCCTGAGTGTTGTGGGGACAGGGTCCCTCCATGTGGGGGCGAGTGTCAGGATGTCCTTCCTGTGTGTGTGGGGACGTTCCCTGTGGGGGGACATTGTGTGTGTCCACTCATCTCTCAATGTCACAGGTGCCATCGGGACAAATCGATGTCCTAATGGTTGGAAGCAAAATCAAGGAAATGCTTTTCTGCTGAAATGTAGAGGCAGGATTCCTTGTCTCCCGCTTCCCCTCTCCCTTTGTCCACCTCTCTCGCTCCCAATTTCTGTTTTGGCTTTGCTCTTCAGTAAAGCCCTTGTGACATGGTGCAAACTGGCTTGGGGTGACATGCTATCAGCCCAGCTAAGCCAGGGGAAAGTAGTCGCCACATTTTTTCCATTTCATCAAATGTCCCCGTGGAGGGCGCCCTGCTGGCCTAGTGGATAAGGCCACCGGACACAGTCCACAAACATCCTAAGGATGCAGGTTTGAGAACTGGGACCAGGGGCAACAATCAAGATGAACAACTAAATCAAATAGTGCGTCTTCCTCTTCTCTCTTCCCGCCTGCCTGTCTCTGCTCACCTTCAGTCCTACCTGCACGTTGCCAAAAAAAAAAAAAATGGAATTGAGGACCAACACCGATACTCCACTGGCAGATAGTCATTTAATTACCAAGTTCTCAGATCCCTAATGGGTTCCGGCTTTTCACAGGAAAAAAACCTGTGCTCTTTTTCCTGGAAGAAGAGTTTTATTGGGGATCATGCACTGGAAGAAAGGCTCTTGTCTGATGCTCTCCTACGGGATCCGAGAAAAGGGCAGTGTGTTCCAGTCATGGGTCTCTGTAACTGTCAGAGCAGGGACAGTCCTGGTCTTGTTCCTGGGACCAGCCACTCTCCTGCCTTGCTGGGACACAGAGCTAGTGTTTGATGGAAAGCAGAATCGGGCATGTATGAAAGTGTCATGGACCAGGTGCACTTGGGGTAAGCGCCAAGTGTCTGGCTCCTGGTATGCACACCCTGGACCCTCCACACTCCATAGAGTGAGCCTGTGTAACCCACAGTGGCGACAGCCTGTGGCTCCTGAGTCACACCAGGTCATAGAAGATGGGAGTTCCTCCTTGCTCCACCTCGGGCAGCTTGATTCAGGCAAGCAGGTGCCACACTGTGAGGACGCTCATGCCTCCCAGTGGGGACTGAACTGAGGCCTCCCACCAGCAGCCATGCATGGGACCCTGGCTCGGCCCCAGGCGAGCCTTCGAGGGATGCTGTTCTTGTGACAGCTTGTCTGTGACCTCAGGAGACCCCCGAGAACACGCCATCTGCACTTCCGATCCACGGACACTCTGTGTTTCCTGCAGTTTAAAGTCCCTGTGTCTAAAAAGGTGACTTAGCAAAAGCTAACTAATCGATGTGCCCAGGACCCAGCCTCATTTCTGCCCGGGGAAAGCTACAGTGTGGGGAGAAAAACCACATTTGGTGCAAAATGACCTACCTAGAGTGTTTATTTCCATCTGCCGGTGGGCGTGAGAGCAGCTACAAAATGTGAGAATCGCCCACATCCTCAGCCCACAATGGTGGTTTATTAAAAATAACCAACCACAGAATATATTAATTTTGTAACCTCCCAGGCCGATTCTTATTTCTAGGTAGAAGAACTTCAGAGAGATGGCAAAGCGCCCACACCGCCCTCACACGGAAAAGTTTCTGGAATTTTCTTGAGCGAGGTCAACCGGCAGCTTCCAGATGTAAAATTGCTATGTTAAAAAAAATGCAACGATTTCATGTTAAGAGAACAACGTTAACATTAATATGGGGCGAGGGGCGAATGTGGTTGATTTTAAAATCTACGGCCTTGGTGGACTTGGACTTGACATGTATTACCTTAAATGAATGGGGACTGTGCCCCTCAAAATATAAAATAATTCACCTAACATCTTAGGGCGATGATAAAGGTTGGCGCTTCAACAAATCCTAGTGAATCTATTCCTGGCCAGAACTTTTTCTTTTCTTTTGAGGAAATCACTGGAAGCATATTTAACCCTTCAGAATGAGGGAAAACTTGGCATCGTGAATTCTACAATTTCCTCCCACTCAGACTGAAGCGGAATGCTGTCTCTGAACCAACTCCTGATTGGTCCGTGGAAGCATGCTTCCTCCAATCACCGGCAAGACAGGCGGGGCCTGGGAGGCAGTCTCTGGTGTAGGTGGCTGGCTGCTGCCATGGCAACCGCGTGTGACCGCCAGGCTCCTCCCCGACCTGTTACTCCCAGAATCACCTTCCAGCTGCAGCTTCCGCCCATTTTCCAGATGAGGAAAATGAGGCCCGTGGGCTTCTGCAATCTATGAACTGCTCGGAGAAAAGGGAGGTGACTGCGGGTGGGTCAGTATTGTACCTTCCCTCACCCCCTCACCCCAGGCGGGCAGGAAGAGAGAGGCGGAAGAAACATTTATTTATTTGATTTACTTGCCCATCTTGGCTCCGGGACTCCAACGCAAAGTGAGTCCTTGGAATGCATGTGCACTGCGCTAAGCCAGAGGCAGCAGACTTAACCTCTACTCCACCAGGGCGCGTCCTGGTGGACATATTGACCATCCTTTTGCAAAGTAAGACCACTGGTGGAGACTCACGAAGTGTACGTGGGAATGTGAGTAGTCTTTTCTTACAACTGCACGTGAACCTGCAATGCTCTCAATACCAACTGTCTATTTTAAAAATGGTTTTTTGGCGCCCCCTGGTGGAGCGGTAGTTAGGTCAATCGCCTCCTAAGGAGAGCAGGCCACCTACCTCTGGATTCGAATGCCAGGCCTGGGGGGAAACAACCAGTATGAACAACTAAATAAAAAAAAAAAACAAAAAACTTCTTTCTTCTCTCTCTTCCTGCATACCTGCCTACTCGCCTTCATTCCTGCCTGCACCTTTCCTTTAAAAAAAAAAGTTTATTTTGGTTATGAAACCATCCCCACCACCGACTCCGTTTCCAGAACATTCCATCCCCTACACCTGACATTCAGCCCCATCAGACACGCCCTCCCTCCCCTCCCCCAACCCGGGCCCCACCATCTCCTTTCTGTCTCTGTGGCTGTGACGCCTCCAGGGCCCTTACGTGAATGAATTAGTTATTCCCTTCACTGTTGAACAGAATTTAACTTCTTTTAAAATCCAATAAAAATGAATATAACCTGGAGTGGACTATGCTCATCTTCATGCAGCTGTAGAATATAATTTTAAACAAAAATACGTGTAATTCATCTATGTCTGGTGACTGGGGCCACAAAGGCAGAGTGCCTCGAGCCTGAGAAAGTCCTAGTGTGTCCCTAGTAGCCAGCACCCAGGAATGGACACCATGTCCACCCCCCCAGGGATCCCTGCTGTCCTGACTTCAGAGAGGGACTTTGCTGTGAATAGAATCACCTGGCAAGTGGCCACCGTTCAGATGAGTTGTTTCAATGGCTGGAGTCGCATATGGATACATTTCCTTGTAAAGTCGCGGGATCCCTCTGGTCACCGCCTGTCCCTCCCTTGATTAGCAAAGCACAAACTTCTCGCACTGAGTTCCACGACAAGGGAAATTTCCCTGGCCTGGACAGAGGAGTGGGCAAGCTCTTTATGGTGGCCGAGAAATAGTCAATCGACAGACAGTTCTAGAGGTCAGCTGTCATCCAGAACTCCCGGCGGTTCCCGGCGGTTCCCGGCGGTTCCCGGCGGTTCCCGGCGGTTCCCGGCGGTTCCCGGCTCCAGGGTTCTGGCGGGCAGGATGTCATGTGCCACTTGGCCACACGGTGGCGACAGAGGACGGGTCGTTCTATCTAGTCAAGTCCCAGGTCGGGCCTAGGCCACGGGGTTGGGCCATAGGCTCTGGAGAGAAGGGCTGGGGAACTTTCTGCTTCCTCTCAGTGCTTAAACCAAAGCAAAACCCATTCATCCTGGCTTTGGCGAGCACCAAGGCTTTGTTCAATGCACATGGATAAAACTTGCGTGGGGCGCCTTGGTGGAGCAGCGGTTGGGGCAATCTCCTCCGAAGGAGTGCAGACCACATGTGCTGAGTTCGAGTCCCCAGTGAGGGAGGGAAACAGCCAGTGTGAACAATTCAATAAAATAAGAGAGATGTTTCTTAGTCCCCTCTCTTCCTGCCTGCATACTTGCCTTCATTTCTGCCTGCATCTTTCTTTAACAACAACAAAAAAGCAGATTTGCTCTTTTACCACCCTGGGGTCAGGCGCCAAAGATTCCCTGTGCCCTGTCCATTGAAGGCAGACCTGGCTCCTTAGAGGCTCCTGGGGACCCAGCTCCTTGGGGTACCGGGGTGGTGGGTGGCGTATCCATCCCACTTGGTAGATGGGTCAGTCTGGGTGGAAAATCTGGTTTCCCACCTCAGCCTCCCACTGTGGGCTGGTGAGACCCAGGACATGGGGTCTCTCAGCAGACGCTGGACGCAGGTCCCCTGATGTGTCAAGTCCATGAACCCACAGGTAAGTGACAAGGGGGATGAGACCTTGCATCCGGGACATGGACCAGGTATCAGCTTAGATGCGAAGTAGCCAAATTCCAGGACACCTATCTTGCTTTGCTGTCCTCCCCACCCCAAACTTTCCACCTCTGTGGTTGGAATATGGTCCCGTAGATGTGGTTATGAATTCAAGTCTCTGAAACTCACTGTGGCTTAAACAAAGACGGAGGCTCATTGGCTTCATAACTCAGAGGTGGGGAGAAGCTTCAGGCATGGCTGGATCCAGGACCTCACACAGCGAATTCACGGACCCACATCTGGCTGTCTCCCAGCTTTCTGGGAGGGGGCAACAACTCTGGTCTCCTGCCTATCAGCCTGGCCCCCCCAGGGGGGAGAAAGTATTGGGGCCGCATGGGTGACAGCAGTGTTGGTCATCTGCATCATTAGGAAATGCTTTGAGAGGGCTCTGGGCAGTCGGACTTGACCCTCCCGGGGCCAGACCTCTGAACACCTCACCCCTGTGCACCCCCGCCAGCCTCCTCCACTGAGCTTTCAGTCACATCTTTCTCCAAACGTCATCAGCTCACAAACAAGCAAATCACCTGGGGCTCCATGATGCCCGTGCAGAGCCCACCTGAGCCTTCCCGCTGGAGGACGCTTGCTGGGGCTCCAGCCCCACCTTCCTGCCCATGACTCTCCCACCTCCTCATCCCGTTTTTGCCTCCACCCCTGGGAACTTCTCCTCCTCCTTGGGGCCAAAGAGTAGGGGTTGTCTCTGTACCTTCTCCCTGTCACCTCCTGCGGCATGTTCCCACTCCAGGCCACATGGGTCAGCACAGACAGGTCCACTCTTCAAGGTTAAGCATGCCCCCCACCCCCCGGCCCCCAACTGGAATAAAAGACCCCGTGTGGGCTTCCTAGAATAAGAGGTTTGGATCTCAGGTTTGGAGGGCAGAGGTCAAGGTGTGTGGGGCGGGGCACCTCCCTCCTGCCTCTTCCAGCTTTGGCACTGGGGGTGGACGGTCACCTCACTCCACCTCTGCCTCCATCCGTCCTCAGGAGACTCCCTAGGGGTTTCAAGTCTCCCCGTGTGTCCTTTGTAAGGACACACCACTGGCTTTAGGGTTGCCCTAATTTTACAAGATGAGCTCATCTCAGGATCTCTTCTGTTTTTAAGAGAAGCAGCATTTTATTTCGCTTTTTATTTCGTTGATCGCACTGGTTGTCTTCCCCTCCTCGGGGACTCCGAGCCGAGGGGATGTGGCCTGAGCCCCTTCAGCAGCGACTGACTTAACCACTGCTCCACCAGGGGGCGCCACACCTCAGAGCCTTAAGGACATCTGCGAAGACCCTTTTTCCAAACGGGGTCCCACTCGCAGGTTCTGGGGTGGGACATGCATAATTCAAACCACGGCACCCCCTGACCTGGACCCGGGTGGGTGACCCTTTCCAGAGACCCACCCAGACCCTCCTGGGGCCTGGGGGGAGTTTGACAAGCGGGGCACCGCCTTCGAGGCTGGAGGGTCATGTGACCAGCACTTGCGGGAACACTGTCCAAGGTGGGCGGGGGGGGGGGTCCCCTTACCTCTCTAACAGTCGGAACTTCTGATATCTGCTCGGTCTCCTGACCAGCTCGGGTCCCAGATCCGCGGTCCACTCCTGCAGCTGGCAGTCTGTGGATCCCCTGGCCCCCCAGTTTGCTCCTGGAGCAGCTTGGGACCCCACCCTGTCCACACCACCAGGCGCCCCCAGCCGCCTACTCCGGGGCCTCCTCGGGTGCCCGCCCCCCACACCACGCCAAGGGCTCACATGTAGTAAAAAGACTTTATTAAGAAGGCTTTGAAGTCAAAAAATAAAACTCTTGATACAATTTTCTTAACCCTTAAGTCAGCTCAGCAAATATATAATCAGTACTTTAGCTGTGTAAGATCAAAGGTCCGTTACTTTATTTAAAATAAAATATATTTTAGTTCTTAAAATTTATTCCATAAAGTACATATTTCCCTATAAATTCCCTACATATACACAAGAGGTAAAAAGTAAAAGTCTTTAAAAAAAAAAAAAAATTTAAAAAAATGTAAAAACTGACAACAGAAACCACAGCAGAAAAGGAATTAATCATTAAAAAAAACAAAAAAAAAAAAGTTAGAAATTTCGGGTTGGGACGCCCCTTGCCCCCCACCCCGCTCCCCTCCGGGACCGGGGAGCTTCAAAACGGGAGCAAAAAGGTCGCCGAGCCTCCCTGTGGAAGTTTCTGGAGAGGCTGAGACCACCGGGAAAACAAACACTGTCAGATCAGAAATCGGCTCGTACAAAAAAAAGAACGAGAGAGAGTTGTAAAAATCGTGTTTTTTTTTCTTTTTCTTAAAAAGATCACCCTCGAGGGGGTGTCTTAAATAAAAAGTGCAAGCACACCTTTTCTCTCTGGTTTATTTTAACCTGTCGACTCAATACTGTTATTTGTTAATCACTGAGGTGCAGCTGGGCCCGCCGGGGCGCCGTCTCCACACCTGAACCGGAGTTAAAGTCTGTAAACTCGGACCGTGGCCCCGCCCCCGGCGAGGCCCCGCCCCCGCGAAGCCCCGCCCCGGCCTGGTCCCGCCCCCGTGAGGTCACCGCTAGGAAAAGATATGAATGGCTTGGGTGGCGGGCGTGCGGCAGGCGGGGCACTCCGGCTCGCTCTTACCGCAGATGCGGACAGCGCAGTCCATGCAGAAGAGGTTGTGGCCGCAGGGCACCAGCGCGGCCATCACCTCGCCCTCGGCGCACACCACACACTCGCGCGCCAGGGCCGGGGGGGGCACTGGCGCGGACGCCGCGGCGGACGGCTTGCGGCTGCTCTCCGAGGCGCTGGAGTCCAAGGGCGAGCCCGCGGTGGCCGGGGAGAGGCTGGACAGCGAGGTGGCCGTGGAGAACGTGGCGCCGCCGGAGAAGGGCAGGGAGGCCTGCGGGGGCCGCCAGGGCAGGGCGCCCACCGGGTCCGGGACGCTGCGACGGGCCAGCGGGAGCTCCAGGCCCAGACCGCCGGGCTCGGGCAGCGTGGGCGAGTGTCGCGGTGTGCCGGCCCCGCTGCTGCGCCGGGCGCCCGGGGCCGGGGGCGCGGGGGCCCCGTTGACAGCGGAGCAGCCGCTGAAGGCCGGCAGGGCCGCCGTGCGCTCGAACGGGGCCCAGATGGTGGCCGCGGCAGGCACAGTCAAGTCCAGCGCCAGGAAGTCGAAGCCGAAGTCGCAGTCCTCGGGGGCGGGCGGCCCCGTGGGGGCCCCCGCGCCGTCTCCTCCGAAAGTGAAACTCCCGTTGCCCGAGCCACCGTAGGGGCTGGCGGGGCCCGCGTCTGGCACCGGGGGTCCCCCACGGCCGCCGCCGGCATAGAAGGCCTCGGGTCCCCCCGGGGCGCCCAGGGCACTGTCTCCGCGGAGGCCCGCTGTGGCCGCGGGGGGCCGCCGCCCCGGGTTGGGGGCCTTGGCCCAGAGGCCCGCGGCCGCGCCCAAAAGGTCCAGGCAGACGTCGGTGCCGTTGGCGTGGAAGTCGCTGTCCGGCCCCGCATCGGTGAAGGCGCCCGTTCGCAGCGTGATGTGCGCCTCGATCTCCTCCCGCGCGCGGTCCACGTTCTCGGGCATGCCGGTCACCGCGAAGACAGGCTCCTTGTCGCGCCCCGGCGTCACGATGTACGTGTGCGTCCGCTGCTGGATGCGCTTGATGGTGGCGCCCTTGGGTCCGACCACCAGCCCCACCACGCGGTAGGGCACGCGCACCTGGATGGTGGTCTGCCCCGGCAGGTTGGGGGGGCCTGGGGCCGCGCCCGGCAGGCCCCCGGCTTTGCTGCGCGTGGCGCGGATGACCGAGAAGTGCTCAGCGGCCGACAGGATCTCACGCTTGGCCAGCTCCACGTCCTCCTTGCGGCCCGTCACGATGAACACCGGCTCCTCCCCGCGCACTGGCGTCTTAATGTACGTGTTCGTCTTGGCGCGCAAAGCTTTGATCTTGCACCCTGGGGGGCGGAGAGGGAAGTCACAGTGAGGGGGCCGCCCCAGGAGTGAAAGCCGCGGCACCCCTTTCAGCCTCCCACCACCATCCTCCCTCCTGGGGCCTCTGTTTCTTCTCTGGTTCCAGCAAAAAAGCAAGACCGAGAGGACCCTGATGGTGGGGTGGTGTCCCCCCAGTTCATGTCCTCCCGGAACCTCCGGAGTGGGAATTTATTTGGAAATAGGGTCTTGGAGTAGATGGCCTTGAACTTGGTGACTAGGGTCTTTCTAAGAGGGAAGTGTGGCTACAGACATGTTTAGATGGAGGCGGGGATGGGGTGACCTGGAGATGGGACAAGCAGGGGGGGGACCCTGTCTGGGAGCACTGGGATCTCCAGTTTATCCTGCCACTCAGGTCCTGTTTGGGTGGCAGCCGCAGTCCCGTCTGAGGGGGGATGCAGTCCCTCATTGAATGGGGGTGGGGTTGTGCCTCTAGGATGGCAGCTGGCCACTTCCCTAGCCCCACCGACCAGGTTGTCAAGTAAGCATGGCTTCAAGTGGAGGGGGGGGCTTTACAATTATGCCCCTTCCTCTGCAAATCACAGCCTGGAAGCCCCCCTCCTCCAGGAAGGCCTCCCTGACTGTGTGGTCGGGCCCAGCACCCTGCCTCAGTTTCTCCTCACCCCACATTTGACTTTCTGATGTTCTCTGAGACCAGGGAATGGTGCTGTAAGGTCTGGTGCACTGGGGGGTCACCCCAGGCACTCAGGAGACCGTCCTAAGCCTGTTTCCTGGCTGATGAAGGAGGGCAGAAACAGGCTGGGGAGTGCCCAGGGGGCCATGGACTGGGCCCAGGCAGCTGCCCTCTCCGGGGACCTTGCCCTGCAGGGTTCGCTTTGAGCCCACCCGTCTGGAGGGCTGAGTGACCTGGAGGATGGAGTGACAGATGTGGCCCGTTCCCCATCACCCAGGCCCCCACCGTCCCACTCCACACACGAGCAGGGACCTGGCCTCTCAGTGTATCGGAGGGAGTCTCACAGGAGGTTCCTGGTGTGGCCACAGGTTGTGCACCGCCCCTGCCTGCCCAGACCCCAGGCCCCAGGCCCAAGAGGGACAAAACTTGGGGCTGGGGAAGCAAGGCTCAGGAGTAACCCTGCCGCAGTGGGGCTGAGAGACATGCAGGGTGGGCGGGGACTCCAGGCAGAAATGCAGAGTCCTGGGTGGGTCCCCCCAGGATCCAGCTCAGGGGGTCTGGGCGCCTGAGAATGTGGTGGACCACCCCCGAGGGGATGTTCAGTCCCAGGTCCAGCGAACCCCTTCCAGTGTAGATCTGGATGGGGCCGAGGAGCCCCAGACACTCAGGAGGAACCCACGTGGGGACCCAGGCTCTGAAAGTCACAAAACTCAATGCAGTGCCGGGAGTGAGTTAGAAGCGGGACAGTCTGGGACTGCCCCACAGTCCCCAAGGCAGGCCCGAGTCCGCAGTCCCGGGGGTGGTGTGGGGGGGGTTGTTGCTCAACTGTTAGACAGGGACCCTCCCCTTACAGGTGGAACAGGGCGTGGCCACACCTGCCAGAGACCTGTTTCTCTGCGCCCCTCAGTGGGCAGGAAAACAAGGGGAACCCCATACCCCTGGCAGGGTCCCACAGCCTGCAGGGCGGGGGACCGAAGACAGAGGGCCGAAGGGCAGTCTGCAGCCACCATCCTCACTGACAGCAGCAGAGATGGCAGGGACCCTCGCTGGCCTCCAGGCCAAGCCCCACCCAGGAAACAAGCCAGTCTGGACCGAGGGACCCCTACTTTTTCTGTCTGTAAAGCGGGGCCGCCCCAGCCTTCAGCTCTGGCAGGGGCTGTTTCCTCCTGCCTACCCAGCCCTGCCACCTTTCCATCTTGGAGGGGTCTTTCTAGGGGGACCTCGGAGTGCAGCCACACGGGGCAGGTACAGTCCCCATTTCGGCTCCCTCTGAGTCTCCAGGCTGTAAAGGTCTCCCTGTGCCCAGAATGGCCGATCGAGGACCGAGGCCCAGAGGACTAACCCTCTAGCGCTTGGAGGGGCGGGTGGCCCTGGACCTGGAGTTTGTAGAAGAGGATGAGGGAGTGGGGGCAGGTGTTGCCCCCTGGTGGAGGAGCAGTTGGGCTGGCTGCCTCTGACCAAGTGCAGTCCATGCACATCCCAAGGACCCGGGTTCACGTCCCGGGATGGGGAGCACCATCAAGATGAACTAAATAATATAAATAAATGCCTCTTCCTCCTGCCTGCTTGCCTGCCTGCTTCCATTCCTGCCTGCACCTCTCCTTAAAAAAAAAGTCTCACGCATCACAGGGCGGGGTCCCCACAAACTCGGGGTTGCAGGGTGGTCTCTCAGGCCCACCAGCCCCACAGAACTTGCCTTGCTGCCCACCCCTAGCTAGAGCTCAGATTGGCCCCGGGTGAATGGGGACAGGCGGCAGGTATTCAGGGCTCAGGGCTTCAGCGACACCCCACATTCAGGCCTCCACAAGCCGTCACCAAAGATGGCTCAGCCCGAGGCCACCACCTCTCTGGAAGGACTCTTGGGCCCCTCAGCATGCTCTCCCCCTGCACCGCCCGGCCCGGCAGAGCCGGCAGAAGCTTGGAGGCCTTGGTGCTGCGCCTTGGTGTGAGACCCAGGCAGCTCTGGGGGACAAGGCTGTCACTGCCCAGGTTCAAGTCTGAGGCTCCACCCCACCTGCCCTCGGAGGCCTTTTGCCGCTTCTAGCTGGACAGCTGGCGGGGTGCACTCCCATGCCTGGCCCTCCTGTGTCCACACAGTTGGGCGGGAGGAATGAATGACACAGGCCCCACCCACCTGACCCCGTGGCAGCCCTCAGCAGGGTGACAGGGCCCTAGCCATTCAAGCCCCTGGTCCTTCTGAGCTGTTAGGCTCCTGTGACCGTGGGCAGGGCAGGTAGGACATGGAGGGTCTGGGAGCCCCACCTCAAGCCCCGCCCCAGGTTCTAGAGGCCGGATACAGGGAGCTGGTGAGGGGGGCTGGGGCAGGGGCAGGACAGAGAAAGTGGAGGCCCCCTGGGCAGGTAGGTGGCTTGGGGATGGGTGGGTGTGTGCTGGGCCGGGCACTGCCCACCGCCGCCCGCCCGCCACGCAGCTCCAGGGCCAATGAGCGACGGCCAGCCTGATGTCACCCTGTAAATCTGAGCCGGGTTCTCTAACAAAGAGAACAATGGGGCGGCCACGGAGACGCTCCGCAACCGCGACCCAGACCGCGGGACCCCCACACCCGGGCCTGCTTGCGGCCTGCCCAGGGAGGCCTGGGGGGGGGTGGACCCCAAAGGCCGCGCTCTGCTTGGTCCTGACTCATGTCACCAAAGCCCTGACTCGGGGTGACAGCGAGGTGGGGAGCTGCTTTCACCTGGTTCTGCCAGCCCTCCCCAGCAGGACCCCAGGCTGCAAGTCTAGTCGCCCCCTCTGTGCCCCCGATTTCCCTCCGGCCTCAGCTCAGCTCACCCCGACCCCGCCTCAGCGACCCCCCGAGTCGCGCGCCCACCTCACGCCCGCTGGGCATGTGCGGCGCCCACCGCCCACCGGGCGCTCAGCGCTCCCCGCGGCCCTCCCGGGACGCCACGGCCACCACCGGCGTCCCAGGCCTGGGCAGCGGTGCGGCGCGGCGCGCAGGCCTTTCCGGCAGGAGGCCGCCCAGACAAAGGCAGCAGCGGCCGGAGCGCGGCTGCGCCCAACTTTCTCCCGCGGCCGGCGGCAGGACAAAGGCGCACTGGTCGCCCCGAGGCCAGCGGCCTGAGCCCACGCGGGGTTGAGTCCAGGGTCCGGCGTGCGGCCGCGGCAGACCCCTCCTCCGGGACAGCGGCGCGGGGACCCTGGGCGGCGCCCTCGACGGCGGCCACTCACCCTGACGACCCACGATCTCGGCGACGTGCTCGGAGCTGGGCACGGGCACGCACTCGGTCATGTTCACGCTCTTTTTGCGGCTCCCGATCACGCTCATCTGCTCGGCCAGCAGCGTCGAGGGGCCCAGGGCCGCGGGGTGGGGCGCGAAGCCCGCAAACACGTCGGGCGGCGACGGCCGGGGCTGCGGCGGCGGGGGGCTCAGGTCGGGCTCCAGCAGAGGCAGCGGGCCCGGGGCCACAGCCAGGACCAGCGCGGGCGCGGCCGCCTCGGGCCCGTCGGGGGGCGCGGGCTCCGCCACCGCCCCGCTGTCGGCGCCCCCCGCCGTCGCGCCGTCCCCGCTGCCTGCGGTCGCTCCGTCCTCGTCCTGGTCGCCCGCGCCCCCTAGTCCCAGTGCCGAGAGCTGGTCGAGCGCCAGGCGCAGCGCGGCGGCCGCGTCGTCGGGCTCGGGCGCGGCCTCCTCGGCGCCTTCGGGCGGGGGCGGCGGCGGGGGGCCCGGGCTGGGGTCCCCACCGGCCGCCGCCCCCGGCCCGCCGCCGCCCGCGCTGCCCCCGCCGCCGTCGGGCTGGCCGATGGAGCTGGGCATGGCGGGCGCTAGCGCTCGGGCCCGCGCTCCTGCCTCTCGGCCGCCGGCCGCCCGCGCCGCCGCCGCCGCCGCCCGCGCCGCCGCCCTCCGCCTCTGAGAGCTCGGCCGCCGGCCGCCTGCATCCAGGGGCGGGGCGCGGCGGCGCGGGGCTGCTCGGGGCCGCGGGCCGGCGGCGGCGCGACTCTGCTTGCTCTTGGGCGGCGGCGGCGGCGCTCGGCGGCGGCGCTCGGCGGCGGGGCTCGGCGGCGGGGCTCGGCGGCGGCGGCGGCGGCGCGGACGCTCCTTCCCCGGCTCCCGCCCGCCGCCCTCCCTCCGGCCCGCCCGGCCGCCCCGCCCCGGCCCCGCCCCCGTGACGCGCGCCCCGGCCAACAATGGGGGCGCCCGGCAGGGCGCACGCGCGCGCGGGGCGGGGCGCAGTCACGTGGGCCCGGGCCACCCCCGCCGCCGCCGGCGCCCGGGCGGGGACCGCGCGTTGGCACGTGCGGGCGCGGCCGCAGGTAGGTGCCCGCGGGCCCCGGGGCCCGTGCCAGGGCCCTCCTGTGCGCCCAGGCGCCCGCGCGGCCCCTCGGCTGGAGTCCGGCTCCCCCGGGTCGCTCGCCTGGGTCGGGGTTGCGGACCCCGACCAGGAGGCCGCGTCCCCGCCGCCCGCAGTCCGAGCGGGACGCGGCACCACGTGGGCGGTGCTTCCCAACCCGGGCCGGTCTCACGGCCGGAGCCCGGATAGGATGACCCTCCGCCCTCGGTTGGGGCTTGGCGTTCGCCCCTTCTGGCTTCCTGCGTGTCCGCGGCCCCCCACCCTCTCCAGCGGCCTGTCCTCCGGCTCCGCTGACCGACCCCTTCTCCCAGTTGGGGGCGGAGGATCCCTCAGTGTGCCTTCTGCCAGCATTCCTCACGTTTCGCAGGTGGGGAGCCGGATGGACCCGACCGGTAGGCCTCCCACTCTGGGCGGGGACCCTCTGCGGGCTTGGTGGCTGCCTCTTTCCCCGGTACTGGCCCTTCCCGGGCCCTCCACCAGCCTCCCCCGCCCAGGACCCCGGGTTACTGCTTCCTCACCTCCCGTCACTGGCCCTCTGCCTTGCCCAGAGGGTACTCAAAACCCCCGATTCAAGCCCTCACCCCTCCCTGCCTTGTCGCTGTGTCTGGAGCTGCCCCACACCCTAAGACGTCTGCCCTGACCCCCAGGCCACACGGTGCAGACCCTTGTCCTGGAAACAGACCTGCCCTCCCCAATTCTGGAAGCCCCGAGTCAGGGCCCCTCGGGTGGGTGGGGTAGGCCAGGCACCCATCCGTGTCTCCCCGAGGCCTGTGATCACCAGGGCCCCCACTATTCTAGCCGCCGCCATCTGTCTCCCCACTGGCCCAGTGTGACCTGCCCTTAGTGCAGCCAGCCAGTCCTGCCACCCTGCAGGAGCCTGCCAGGGCCGCTCAGGCTGTGGATGCAGGGGCTGGGGGTGGGGACAACGACCTGCCCCCCCCCCCGTGGACATGCAAGCAAGGTGCCCAGTGTCGCGTCCTGGGCTCCTACGCGGGCCACCCACCCCGAGTGACCCAGGCTGCGCTCAGGGACCTGGGGGTGGGCGGCACAGTCCAGGGAGGACGGAAGCTTCAGGGCGGCCAGAAGTGAGGACCCAGGAGTCCCGGAGAGGGAACTGTGGAGGGGAGGGAGGGGCCGCTATTTGGACAGGGGACACATCTCCCATAGTTGGGAGCCCACCGCTCAATCTGGGGACAGCTAGCAGGCCTGGGATGAACACCTCCCAGTCCCAGGGAAGGCTCTGGAAGAAGGTGGAGGTTCCCAGAAGTGATGGCAGAGAGGGAGGCCCAGGGTTGATGGCCAGCTCTGCACAGTGCAGGGTGGGGGTCGCTGTCAGGCGTGTCCTGGAACCGCCGCCTGCCTGTATTCATTGCTTTCCAGGGCTCTTGGCAGAGCGGGTGCCCTAAGCCCTTCCGGGGTCTGGCACCTCCTCCCTGGGCTCGGGGAGTGAGGTGCAGGCCGCGTAAAGCCCCAAGACCCTATTTGTAAATGAGGTCCCGTGCACCAGCATGTGGACTGGCACGTCGACCTGTCTTGGGGGTACACGACCCTCCAATCTAGTCAGGAATGCCTCGGTGTGCTCCTTGGGACTGTCACCCCCTGCCCGCTGGCTGGCGTCGACGGGTATATGGTCTGCTGTCTAAGCCTCGCAGAAGATGGGCCCAGGGGATGGGGACGCTGAGCGCCGCCGGGCCTGGTTTGTCCGCTGGAGGTGTGGACAGCCTTCTTTTTTTAATTAAAAGTCCTTTAAGAGACTGATTTGGAAATGTCTGTTGGAAAGGGATGTGGAGGGGAAACAAGATGGAGGGCTTGTTAGGGGGCCGCCCGGTTCAATCTGTTTTGTGTGTATTTACCATCAGTCACGAGGTCAGCTGGACCCCTGCGGGAGTCAGCAGCACCAGTGAGCTCTCGGGGGGCGGGGGGACCGGCCTGGCAACCCGAGAACATTGTGGGAAGGGGCAGCTGCCCCCTGAAACTGAGATGGCGAGCAGTGGGGACTCCCTCCTGCCTCTGCCTGCCTGCTCACCTTCACTCCTGCCCACACCTGTCCTTTACCAGCAGCCCAAGGGATGAAGTGTGCTCCCACAGCCCACTCGGGGCGCGGAGAAACTAAGAATCAGCTGTTAGGTTGGATGAGCTTTGCTGCCGCGGAAGGTTCCTTCCCCTCTGCTCTGTCCCATCCTGACGTGCGGTGCTGGACACTTCAGGAACCTCGTCCGAGTGGCATGTCTTCTGCCAAGTTGACTCTCAGGCCCGGTTAACCAGAGTCTAGATGCAGATTCTTCCCAGGACTCCTGCATGTGGCGGCTGCTGGGCACCGTCCCCTGGTGGGCGACGTGCTCCACCTGCAGGCCTCTCGCGGGCTCAGCGCACAGGTCTGGGCCCCACGTGCCCAGAACAGCAGGCGCCGCCTCACTCGCAGCTGTTTCCACCTCAGCAGCCACAGCTGCCAGCTGTCACACTGGGCCGCCCAGGAAACAGCCCAGTGTCCCAGTCCGACCTGCGACCGCAGGTGCTTCTGGCGTGTCACAGCCCGGGGACCCAGATACATCGTTTGTGGGTTCCTGCCCTCCCGTGAGGGGCCATGGTCGGGAGACCCAAGTTCTCAGACCTGGGCCTGCCTGGCTGTGACCCGCGAGCCAGTTACTAAGGTGAACCTTGGTTTCCCCTCTGGAAGCCGAGGCCAATTCCAGATGTGCAGACTACTGCAGAATAAAGTGAGGGGTGCCTGGGGGACCCCCATGCCATCGAGGTGGAAGGCCCAGGAGACCAGGCTGGGAGGGTGGGGTGTCTTCCAGCCCCCGCCAGTCACCTGTCACTGGGCCTTGGTGCCGACACCCCTCCAGGCCGGGGTCCCACCTTGCTCCTACTAGGGGTGGCGGTGGGTGTGCCTGACTGAAGGGCGCTGCCCCTCTGGAGCACACACCCAGCTGGCCCTGTGCCCCGCAGTCAGACGCCAGGTCCTCGGTGTTCATATTCCAGACCACACGGCTGAGACGGCTTTATTGGCCCCTCACCTGCTGGCCAGGGGCCCACCGCCGGCATCTGCAGGATGCCACACTCACACCTGTTCACCAGGTTTGTGCTTCAGTGGCAGGAGGGGCTGTCCCATCAGGGAGCACCCTCCAGAGTGAGTCGGTGGCATTGGCTCCGAGGATTCCCGTTGTCCGCACAGCAGCCCACCCGCAGAGCGATGACTGTGTGGCCTGGGAGCGCAGGGCCGGCCGGAGGGGCACTGGGGGGTCCCACGCAGGGATGGCCCTACGCCCAGCGCCCCACTATCGCCTGCTGGGCGCCATGGCCCTGCCGCATGGGAAACGGAGGCACAGGCCAGCCGAAGGAGCTCCCTCAACACCCTGCCCGGCGGTGGCTGTCCTCCTGTCCGGTGTGGCCTCAGGCCCGAGTCTCAGAAGCAAGACCTGAGTGACGTCTGCGTGTTCAGGAGGCGGCCCGCAGCGGTCTGTCCGCAGAAACGTCCCTCTGGCATGGCCACACCGCGGCCGCCACCCCTGCAAACGCCTCTCCAGCTACGGTCCCACAGGTGGCATCTAGGTCCAGGGTGGTGGGGCTGGCTGGCCTGAGTTCGAGGCCTGAGTCCCCGCTGCAGAGGGGCTCCTGCAGGCTGCACCCCGCCAGATAGGCACGCAGGGAGGGGCGAGGGGCACGTCCGCGGTCCCTCCAAGACGGACCCAGTGCCGCTCCTGGACGAGGCGTCTAGGCGCGCTCCGGCTCCGGGCCCTGGTCGGGCTCCTCCTCCTCCTCGTCCACGTCCTCCTCGTCTGCCTCCCCGGCCGGGCCCAGCGGCGCGTCGCCATCCCGCGCCAGCTCCTCCACGTGAGCCAGCATGTCGGCCATCAGTGCCTCCTCGAGCCGCTTGCGCACCTGCTGCACCAGCTCCTCCTGCTTCCTGGGGACAGGAGCGGGCGGTGGGTCCCGGCGCCGGCCCCGCCCCGCAGGTGCCCAGGCCCTCTCGGCGCGGACAGTTACCTGATGTCCTCGTCGGTCACCATGAAGGCCTTGCAGAGCGGCTGGGCGGTGTTGAGCCACACGCCCGGGTTCTTCTCCACGGCGGCCGACAGCTGCCCGGTGATGGGCATGGTGCTGGTGTGCAGGGCGCTGGCGATGGCCGACAGCAGCGTCTCGTCCGTGCAGCCGGGGCCCACGCCCTGCAAGCCCTTGGGCAGGTCCATGGTCTTCACCAGCTCCTCTGCGATGTCGAAGGCGTTCAGGCCGCTCAGTTTCTTCTCCCAGAACAGCTGCCCCGACAGACACACACGGACGCACGCGCGTGAGGCCCAGTCGACGCCGGGGATGCGCCATGCAGCCCGGGTCTGCTCGCAGGCCGTGCTGCCGCGCTTGCCGGGACCCCTGCGGGAGGCCCCGGAGCGGATGTCCGGCCCACTCATCCGGGGCAGCCCGGGAGCCCCCAGCAAGCTGCCGCCTGCGAGCCCGCGGAGACGGGACGGCTGTCGACAAGCGGGCCAGGGCCAGGGCCGGCCGGCGCGGGGCTCACCTGCCGGGGCTGCTCCACGGCTTTCTGCGGGTCGCTCTTGACCTTGTTGCTGGGGTGGTTGGTGATCTTGGTCACCGGCTGCTTGAAGATGGACGCCGTCTGGCGCACTGGCAGGGCCGTGTTCAGGTCAGGCTTGCCCTGTGGAGACAGCTGCTGGCACGCGGCCCGGGTGGGGCGCTGACGCCCTCTGTGCGCGCGCTGACGCCCCGCCCCCCGCCCGGCCGCCCCCGCCGCCAGGCTCACCTTCAGCGGATTGGACGCGTCGTAGCGCGCGCGCGGCCGGGTCTTATTGACCTTGCTCATGAGCACGCGGCCCGTGCGGAAGTCGAAGGCGCTCAGGTCCACCGAACCCCCCAGGTATCGCGCCAGCTGCGGCTTGCTGCGGAACTTCTTCCCGCTCGGGCTGCGGACACGGTTGGGGGTCAGCGGGTCAGCGGGCAGGGCCTACCCAGTGCCCGCCTGGGGGCGAGCGCCCCGACCGGCCGGAGCCTGGCTGCCGTTTCCAGAAAATTCCAGAAACAGTCTAGCTGTTCCCGAGAAAAAAGGCCCAAGGAGAGCAGGTGGCGGGAACCCAGCCCTGAGAAAGTCTCGCCTCGTGGTCACAGTGCTCAGGACCAGGGTAGAAGGTCTTTCAGGGCCCCCACACATCAACCTGCGGGACACAGCCCGTGTCCACAGGGCGAGGGCGCCCGGTGTGCAGGGCCCCGGACTCCGCGGCGCTCAGGGAGACCCGGACACAGGCCCACGGGGGTGCGACCCCAGACGGAGAGGAATGTGTTTTGCGGTGAGAAGGTTCTGGAACCGCACAGAACCGGAACCCTGCACAGACACAGGATATCGGCGGTGGCTGGTGGCCGTCGGACGCGGCTCCTCTAACGCCAGTCAGTCCGGGCCCCCCACAAGCTCCAGGAGAGCCGTCAGCCAGGAGCCGCCTCTGGGAGGACGTGCCCCCGGGTCCGTGCGCCACCCTGGCCGTCGCAGATCCCTCTGGAAGGCCCTCTCCCGGGGCCGTGCCTGGTGACAGCGAGCCCAACGCACGACGAGGGCTGGTGCACACAGCGCCAGCACTGCGAGAGGCTCTTCGGGGCGAGGAAAATGCTCTGCGCATGTGCACACACGCAGCGACCACCTCAGCAGAGGAGGGCACCAGGTGGGCGGGGAGCGATGGCACACAGCTCTCTGGCCGGGCAGGGGACGGGGTGCGGCCGTGCTGATGGACTCTGAGCTTTAATTGAATGGGAGCACAGGGCTGTGCCCGTATCCCTGGGTGACACGGGGGGTGGGGTGTCACCAGACCAGCCCCTCCACAGCTCCTTCTGGCAAAGAACATGCTCCTGCTGACTCTGGATGAGGAGACCCAGGCCCACAGGTCCCTGTGAGCAGGGCTGCCCCAGAATAACTGGGCCCCTCATCTCATCCCGCAGACCTCTCATCCACTGGGAGCGAGGGTGACACCGCCTGTCTGGGGGCCACTCACATCAGAGGCCGCTCTGGCCCCTGCCCTGCCTGTCGCATGTTGGGCCCCGGAGACTCGAGGACACACCTCTCCCTGCTGGTCCCCCGCACAGCCCAGGCAGGCAAGGCAGTGAGCGGGGGCTGCACAGTCCTCCTGCCTTGGCCGCACTCTGTGTCAACCAGGGCCCCCTGATCTGCCGCCTCACTCAAGCACCCCCATCGGGCCTCACAGATCCTGGCACCTTCAATCAGTGACACTGCGACAGGAACGCTGGTGCACAGCCATCACCCAGGAGGGTGGTAAGGGCAGGACCAGTAGGTGCTGCACTGGCACCTTTGACACTGACAAAGAGCTGGAGGGACAGTGCCGGCTGCCGCCCTCACAGGACAGACTGAGGAGCTAACATTTCACGAAAAGTCCAGTGGGGAGTGATGTCACAGGGAGCAAAGAAGGATGCACGTGGGATCCCAGAAACGCTGCTCCCAGCTCCAGAATTTCATGCCTGAGGTCACAGCCCCTGCCTATTCCAGGGTGCATGGACCAACAGCCCGGCTCCTCCCCTGGGCCATCTCTCCCCTGGGTGCGTGTCCCTCTCCCCGCCCTAAAGATGGATGGCAGAGGCCCAAGGGCTGGGTGCAAGGAGTGCGGTTGTGGCCGCCAGGGGCTCAGGCGGTTGGCTCCTGGGTGCAGACCAGCCGCACACCCTAGCACCTGGCTGGCATTCAACATGTGGCAGGTGTCCTGGATTTTCCTTTCACAGGAAAGGGGAGGGAAGTCATCAAGTCCCAAGGGAACAAAAGCATCTTCCACTGTCAGAAGTGGAAGGGGGGCGGGGGACGCTGGCAGGTGGCCGCCGGCTGTCTGGGCCCACAGCCCTGGCCACCACCGCCCACTCACTCTTTGTTCCACCGTCTTTCCCAGACCAAGAGTACCCCCTCCTTTCAACTCGGGGGAGCCGGGCTCTGAAAGACTCAGACCTCCGAAGCCTTGAGCGCTCACAGGTCTTTGCGAGGAGAGGGGAAAAGACGCACGTGAGACGGCCGTCCCAGAACGTGCCCCCAAGAGGGAGAAGAGCCCTTTAAAAAGCTCGCCGCCTCGGGGTGCGGTCACCGGAGGGAGGCCTATGAACCTGCACTCCTAAGCGAGTCCTCCCTGGAGCCCCCACCCAGCAAACCCTGCTACCCTTCCACCCCGCCCCCCGAGATCAAAGGGACAGCCCAGCCCCCACCCCTGCCTCCCAGCAGCGTCTGGCTGGCGCCGATCGCCCCTAGCCCAGCCGTCAAGCTGGCGAGCGGGCCGCGGCCGCCGAACAAAGGTCGCCCGCCCGCCGGCCCACCCGGGGCCGGTCGGAGCGCCATGCGGCCGCGCGGGCGGGCGCACGCGCACTAGGCCCGGGGGCCCGCCGGGCGCGCACGCGCCCTGGCACGGGGGCCCGCCGCGCGCCGGTACGCACGCGCACTGAGCCGGGCGCCCGCCGCGCGCCGGCACGCTCGCACGCACGCAGCACGCACGACGCACGCGCGGACCCAGGCCGCGGCCCGGGTCGGGGCGCCCCGGCCGCCGCAGAGGCCGCTGGGAGGCGCCCGTTGGGGCCCTGCGCGGCCGGCACGCTCATTCACCTATAGTAAAAGACATCCCTGTGGCCGGCCGACAGCCCCGACCTTCTGGGCACTTCTTCCCTCTCCCAGCCCTGCGGGAGCGCCGGGCACTCCCACCTCTTCCGCTCCATCGCGCCCGGTTCCTCGGGCCGCCGCCGCCGCCGCCGCCGCCGCCCGGACCCCCGCTTGCCGCCGCCGCCGCCGCCTCAGCTGCCTCCTTCGCCGCCGCCGCCGCCGCTTACCGCGGCTGTTCCGGCCCGCAGGCCCCCGCCCTCCGCCCCCACCCGGGCGCGCGCCGGCTTTGCCGCCCTCTCGGCCCCCTCCCCGCGCTCGCCAGCCCCCGCTCGGGGGGCCCCGCTCCGCCCACCCGCCCGCGCGCGCGCGGGGTCGCGTGCTGCGCAGGCGCCGCACAGGCCCCGCCGCCCCGCCAATCAGGGCGCTGCTGTGGGGCGGGGCTGGCGGCGGCGCGAGGCTTGTTCGCCCTACGCCTGCGCACGAGACCCGCGAGCGCGCCGGTGCAGGCTCCCGGCCTGCGTCCAGACGTGGTCAATCTTCGTCTTGCTTCCCTCTGCCTCTGCAGGTGTAGGACACCTGGTGTCCACGCAGGGAGCTTCGTGGGTGACGACCCTCAGCTGCGCAGTGCAAATCCAACCCAGCGCCCTCCTGACTCTTCGTCCAGAAACCCGCCCCCCTTCCCCGCCTCCACCACAGTCCCGCCACCGCCTCCTGCCTGCGGCCTGGGGGTGCGCGTCCCACGACCTTGCTAAGGAATTACTGCTCCCACTTTATCCCCCGCCCTTCCCCCAGCCCGTCGCCCCGTCGGCCAGGGAACCAAATGGCTCCCGCACCCCTCGACTCCACGCCCCACTCCCGTCTGCATTGCACCCCCAGGGCTGAGCCCGTCCCGTCCAGGGCAGGTGCTTATGAACGATGGCTGAGTTTGTGGATGGACCTGTGGCCAGTGTCTGTCCTGGAGTCCCGTGGTGAGGGGCCCACCTCGGGAGCAGAGGGGCGGTCCACAAACTGCGGTCTTCCCTGTAGGTGTGTCCCCAGCCCTAGGGCTCTGTGATCAGAGGCACGTCCCGGGTCTGAGTGTTCCCAGACCTGGGTTGCTGTCTCCTTCTGAGGTAGCTGTCATTTCAAGTTTTCAGGTAACGGCAGCGTCTCCAGGTTCCTGGTTCCAGAGAGCGGGTAATGAGTAAAGACGGAGTGGCCCATATAAGGCCTCTTCGGGGTCTCGGATTTCCGCCCTGAGCTTGGACCCCCACCCAGGACTTCAGGACCCCGTGGAGGGCCGTGTGTTCACCTCTGGCTGTGTTTTCTTCCCGGACGTCCCTGATCTTTTTAAGGAAAGGGGCAGGCAGGAGTGAAGGAAGGCTAGTGGTGAGCAGGCGGGAAGAGAGGAGGAAGCACTTTATTTCATTCTGCTCGTGTTTCGTTGTTTCCTGGTCCTGGGTCTTGAACTGGGCACCTCGGGATGTATGTGAACTGCCCCTGGTTGGTGTAAACCTCTAGGTCACTAGGCTCCTTAATTAAAAAATTAAGAGTTTCTAAGAGATTCCTGTTTGCTGTAACCAGTGAAAACATATGAAGACATGAAGGGAGAGTCTCCCAAGGCCACCTCCGGGCCTGCTTTTGATTATTCTGGGTCTCTCTATAGTGAGGGTGAGCTTCGCAGATCTGGTCGTGTTTAATTTTGGGAGGGGGCGCCACCCTGTTTTCCACAGTGGGGGTGGCCTACTTTGCATTCCCACCAACAAGAGCACTCGGGTTCCGATTTCCTCCATGTCCCCAGCAACACCTGTGCTTTGGGTTTATTTTGTTTAGGCCCTCACTGACACCCGCCCCTCCCAGGCCCTGTGAGCAGACTTTGGATGGGGCTCCCCCTTGTGGCTCAGTGGGCCAAGACGCTGGTCAGAGGACCCAAGGACCCAGATTCCTGACCCCAGGGCTGGGGTGAAAATCCAAAAGAATAAAGCTGCTTCTTCCTCCCGGGTTCGCGCTGGGAGACGAACAAAGCTCATCACCGTGTGTGGACGAATAAACAAACCTCAGTCTTTGTCTCGGCCAGTGAAAAGATTCAGAAATGCCAGACACAAAGTTTGGTAAGAATTTAGTAGGTAACAGGAAATGACACCTGGAAGTTTCTAGGTCCTTTCAAAGTTCTCTGGTCTCAAAAGCTCCCTTTGACGTTCCTTGACCCCAGCAGTTTCTTCAGCCTCTTGTCTGTGCGTAGAAGTCTTTCATCCGCCTCTGCTCACATCTAACTGCTGGTCCTGACACCCTTCCAAAACACAAAGGGGCATGCACTATACCTTTTCTTTAAAAAAGGACTTCCTGCTCTGGTGGAGTGGTTAAGCCCACCACCTCCAGCCAAGCACAGTCCATGTCCATCCAAGGACCTGGGTTCACATTCCAGGGCCAGGAAACAACCAGTGTGAATTCAATAAAACATTCTCCCGCCTCTCGCTGCCTGCCTGCTTGCTTGCCTTCATTCCTGCCTACACCTTTCCTTTAATAAAAAAAAATCTGTAGCAGGATTCCCCAGCTGTGGGTGTGGCCAGCATCCCTGCCCTACCCCCTCCGTGCCAGAAGCCACCCCTGCGTGATGACCGGTGTCCCTAGACACTGCCCAGGGTCCCTGCAAGCTACTCCAGTGCAAAGGAACAGGGGTGCAGGGACACACAGGTGGCAAGCCCAGATTTCGGATGGAACGGGCGAGTGGGGGGCCGGACTTCTCCGGACACTGCTGTTTAATGGAGGACGTGGTGGCCGTGAAGGGGCACTGGCTGGACACTGTCCAGGATCTGCCAGGGCCCAGGCCTCGGTCAGGGTGAAGGGGCCTCTCGCTCAGCTGGGGCATCAAACAAACGGGGTCCCAGAACGTCAGTCAACCCTCAAGGCGAAGGACGCTGACGGCAAGTTCTGAACAAGGAAGACAAGAGACCGCTGACGAACGAGGTGTCAAAGCTTTATGCAGATGGCTGAGCTTGGAGACCGAGACACACGAGAAAGCCGGGCCTTTGTATGTGATTTTACGTGGCTTCCAACAGTGAACACCCCAGAGGAAGCACTTAAGAAAAACTGAGTTGTATGAACACTCAGACTAGTGTAAACTTCAACGTAGTCACACCAGACCCTAAATTTGTTGGAATTTCACTTCTCTGGCGTTGAGAGGAGACTCAGCTCCATTAGTATTTTTAGAGGAAAGCTGCAAGCAGGAATGAGGCGAGCAGGCAGGCAGGCAGGGAGAGGAGGAATCACCCCAACTTAGTTGTTCATCTTGGCTCTTCCCCTGGCCCCAGGACACAAACCCAGGTCCTTGGGACATGTGTGGACTGCGCTTGGTCGAAGGCAGCGGACCTAACCACCACTCCACCAGGGTGGCCTCAGCTGTTTTTATGAACCCTCAACCATTCATGAAAGCATCTGACTCGGTGGCCTCAACCTCCAGTCTTGGGGTGGCACAGCCTGCCCCCGCTCCAGCTAGGAAGCGCCCTACAATTTGTGAGGCACCAGGAGTCATCACTTCCGGGTGTTTGTGACAGGTTCGCATCCGTCCGAAATGATACCACAGCAGCGGTATCGCTGGGGCAGTGATAACAGTAAGAAGGGTGCCTCCTCTGCTAAGACTAGTTCACAGGTGCACGGGCACATGTCACAGAACCAGGCAGCCACTTAAAAGGGACAGGACCCCCAGGGAATAAGCCTTCAACAGAGAAATGGGCAGGCGTCACTGATGCCACTTTGCAATGTTAAAATGTACGACTGTTGGTGCCCCCTGGTGGCCTAGTAGTCTAGTCCACCCTGGGCGCAGTCCACACACATGCCCAAGGACCCAGGTTCAAGACCCAGGGCCGTGGCACCAACCAAGATGAATAAAAGAAATACAATGCTGCTCCCTCCTCCTCCTCTCTCTTCCTGCATGCCTGCTCCCCTTCATTCCTGCCTGGGCCTTCAAAAAGAAGAAAGAAAACGTGGCTGGTTAAGGATGGCATGTATGTGTCCCCAATGTACATGGGAAGCCTTGCCCCATGTGGCCGTTCTCAGGGATGGGGCCTCTGGGGATGGGATAAAGGGGACATGAGGTCAGAAGGGTGGGGACTGACACCACAGGACGTGTTGCCTTAGGCAGCTCCAAAATGTTCCCTCCTGCCTTGCAAGCCCAGTACCCAGCAAAGGCTCCGGGGAGGCGGCGGCCGTCTGCAGGTCAAGGAGGGAGCCCACACCAGGCACAGCAACGTTGACCTTGAACACCCAGCCTCCAGCAATGAGAAAACCCATTTCTCCTGGGTGAGCCAACGCCCCGGCTGGCATATGGATGCGCTTGCCAAGTGTGTTTACAGGTGCCCGCAGCCCCTCTAGAAATGTCCAGGACTAGGCAGGGGCACCCAAGGGTTCTGAGCCCTCACTATGCTTTAGTGTGCCCCTAGGTCCTCATACTCCTCCGGGCCCCAGGCGGAGACCCCAGGCCGGTCATTCCTTCCTTCACGGCCCCCAGACACTGTGAGCACAGATGCTCATTTTGAGCCACTAAGCGGTGGGGTAAACTATCAGGGTGGCACTAGAGACACACTGCAGGCGTCACTCGAAAGGTTTCAAATCTCATTTCTCCCGGAGACCTAACCCTTGCACATTTTGGGGCTGAAGCCTCTGGCAAGTCAAGGCAAGCAGGCGGGCGGGTTTCAGAGCCACATTTAATGCATCAGTTCAAATGCCAAGGGCATTTTCAGAAGCACAGTCCTACGTCTCCTGGTGGGCTTCCCCAAGGTCCGTCCTGAGGTTGTGGGCTGTTCCAGACGCAGAAGGAAGGGGAATCTGGAGGGGACATAACAGTGAGCTGGACAGCGAGCAGGAGCAGACACAGCTGGGCTCGGAAGCTGACTTGGGCCGAGTCCCTTGGGGGCTGGGGGCCTGGGGCCTCAGGTTCCTGTGTGGGGCAGATGTGAGATAGGTGAGCTGCGACATGCATGGACAGTGGGGTCGGCACGGCCACCAGCACCTGGAGACCACTAGAAAAGTGCAAGGGGTCACTGTGTTTTTTGCCTCCTGCCCCAGGTCTTGAACCTGGTTCCTTGGGCTGTTCGTGGCTGCACCTCCGCCTCTGTTCGCCACCCCAGGGCCTGGCAGGCTAGAAGGCAGGCATGGCTGGGCTGGGGCAGTCGCAGGTGGGGGTACCGAGGGGCCATGTCCACTGCCGGCTGTATACCCCGGAACCTTGCTCCCCGGGGGACCCACCCCCCCAGCCCCGACACTCACCGGACGCACCAGGGTGGCTTGTGCTTCAGTCGTCCTTCTTAAACTTACTGTTGATGTAGGGCACCCAGTCCAGCACCAGCCGCCAGTCCGTGGCCCACACCAGCCCCACGGAAGCCACGGCACCCCACATGCCCGCCGTGGGCACCCTGCAGAGGACAGAGGGGTCAGGGCCCGACGGCACATCTGGGTCCCCCCGTCTGAGCCCATCGGTCCAGCACTGGTCCATGCCTGCTGAGCAGACTCCTTCCTCTGAGGAAGCTGGGTCACAGGCAGAGGGACAAAATCCAGCTCGTCCCCACCACAAGGACAGCGAACGCAAACATATGAGCACAGGCTAAATGGACCCCTGCGCCCGGGGAGCCCGGCTGACGGCTGACGGCTGGAGAGGCTGCGGGGACAGCGCGACCTTCAGGGTCTGGGTCATCCGGCTGTGAAGTGTCCACGGTGGGTGGGTCTCCGCCAGCTCCCCTGTGCAGACACCCCCCACCCCCCCCTCTGCCCCTGCCTGGGCTTGGGGACACCCACGACTGCTGGTGCCCCCCTTGCTAAGTCACCCCAATCCTGCGCACCTCCCGTGTGGAGTCACCCCAACACCGCCCACTGACAACATGGGGTCACCCCCAATCCCGCCCGCCCCTGGGTGACCCCGGACCGCCGGCTCCCACGCGGGGTGGGGACGGGCAGCCCCGGAGGCAGTCTCCGCTGAGAGTGACACGCGAACCGCGGGGGAAACAGGCTCAGAGCGCCGGGGTCGGGCACGCACGTGTGCACGTCGCTCCTGTATGCCTCAGTTTCCCACCCTGTGCCCTGGCGGCGGGCGGGAGCCGCATCCTCACCAGTTTCTGACCAGCTGGTTGTAGCGCGGCCCCAGGAACCTGGTCAGCATCGCGACGCTGTCTGCAGCTCTGGGGTCACCCTGGCGCACGAGCGCCGCCGTACTGCGCAGGCGCGGCCGCTGCGGCGCGCAGGCGCGCACAGGCCCCGCCCCGTCTCTCCGGGAAGTGCTGACCGCGGCGCGCGCAGTCCTGAGAAACTTTGGCAGTGACTTCCTGGAGGTGGGACCGAAAGAATAGACGCGAGGGGGTAGTGGGCGGGGCTTAACCACAAGACCCGGGCGGGGCGTTGCATCTGTTCCTCCTTCTTAAGGCGGAGTGATGTTCCGGTGAGTGGCAGAACCTGTCGTGTGTCTCCCTCGCTCCACCGACCCGTGGACACTCGATTGTATCAGACTCCAAAAGTCCGCAGGGCAGGGCGCACCTGCTCCCGTCCCCTCAGCCGTCCTGCTGGTACAACCCAGAAAACTGACGTTACGTGCCCCTGGCGCCCCCTAGGGCTCAGCGAATGAGGTGCAGGCCACGCAAAGGTCAAAGATGCAGAAGTGCCGCCTTGGCGTGTGTCCCTGAGCCATAACGAAGAGTTTAGAAAAGTTATACTTAAAATGTTTTGGCGGCGACTGAGCAGTGAGGCCTCCCACCGGCACCTCCTCGGAGGCCCCTGGAACTCCACTAGGGTCCCCAGGGCTGTCCCGACCGGTGTGGTCACCACCGAGGAGAGGGGTGAGTCATCTGCCACACAGGAACAGTACAAGGCTGTTGTGAAGGGAAGGGGTGCTGGGGGGGGGAGCCGACAGGGCGGGGTGGGGGGAGCTTCTGCTGTGCCCACCACCTTGTAGCTTGTTCAGGGCTGTGAAGTTGAGGCTGATGGAGACAGATGGGGTGACACAACCACAGCCTAGGACCTGGGAGAGGAGCGGGACCTTGGAGCCTGGAGAGTGGTGAGGGCCTGACCTTTACCTAGGACTCCTGGCTCCAGAAAGAAGCGGATAAACAGCAGCTGTTCTAAGCCACCACTTTCGCGCACCTTCTTGTGCGGCCACCCCAGGAGACACAGCCTGCGGTGCTGAAGCCCAAGGGCAGACCCTGTGACACCTGACACCCCCCAGCCTTTACCAGAGGGCAGTTTACTGCCACAGCACTGTTCCGTGCAGGATAGGGTCCTAAGTAACTTCTTAGATTTTTGTCAAAGGGATTCTCTGCAGGCACTGCGCATCGCCCCCCACCCTGGGCTGCATTCCTACACACTCCCCGTGCGCCTAGAACAGGCTCCTGTCTGCATGGACAGGAAAGAAAGAAGTGGGGACAGGCAGGCTGCCCGAAAGATATGAGCCCCCCACAGGCCGGGCTGAGTCCCAGGGATCTCAGGGTTCCCTCCAGACCCCTGGGGCTCCGTGCTCACGGTCTAGGTACTGACGGTCCAGTACTGACATGGGGCGGGGGGGCAGGAGGGGGAATACTGGGGAACCGCCTGAGAGGGTTGCAGCAGTGGGGGTCTGCCAGGCCTCTCGAGGGTGGGGGTGACTAGAAGGTCCTGAGTCCCAGGGACACAGTGGGGACACAGAAGGGGGCTTGGAGAACCCTGTATCCCCTCCTGCCACCACCCTGCAGGAAGGTCGTTTGGGGCGGTGGGAGTGTAAGAACAGCAGTCCACGGCCGGGGAGCTTGGGTCTTCCTCTTTCGTAGGGAGGGGAGACAAGGGGGTAGGGGGACGCACATAAAACCAACCCCAGCTCTCTGAAAAGCAAAGTGTGAACAGAGTGGCCGGTCCCTGTCCCTGGGGACAGATTCCTGGGTTCAGCAGGGTCTTCGTAATCGGAGAGGGAACCCCCTGGCTGATCAGAAAATACAGCGCTCAGTTCTAGAAACAGCAGCAGAAATAGCAAGAGACACGAGACTTTTATACAAAAAAATTTGTTGCTTACAAAACATATGCAAAAAAAAAAAAAAAAGCTAAAAAAAAAAAAAACCCAGAAAAGAAAAAAGGAGAGCCCCAAAGCGTCCTCCTGGCTAATATTCCTCTACGTTTAAAAAAAAAAAATCTCATATCTAACGTTCTTTTTATTTTCCTTAAAAAAAATATTTGCGTAGGCACAACTTGCTGGTGGCTTCTGAATAGCCAGCTCCGGCATCTCCCTCCAGCGCGAGTCTGGACTCCACGTTTTTTACTTAAGGCATTTTCTCCTGTTTTCGGATGAAGGGTCTGTTTCTTGCTTGATCGGGTTCTGTCTTCTCTTTTTTTAAAAAAAGCTCCTTCTGGCCCCCAGGCCGCGTCGATGAGTCCCGGTGAGCCCAGGAGGGCGCGGACGCTCACAAGTGCCCGGCGGGGTTGTGGGCCTCGCTCAGGCCGGGGTGCGCGGCGGCGGAGAGCACCATCTGGGGGTCCCCGACCACGCCGGAGACCTTCTCCTCCTCCCGTCGCTTCAGGCAGGCAGCTTTGGGGTTCAGGTTCCGTTCTGGAGGAGGGGAGAACACTGTGGGAGGGGGTCCAGGGTGGCGCGCAGGGCGCCCCTCGCCGCCTGCCTGGCGCCCAGGGCCGCGGGGGCGGGACGGCAGCGGCGGCCGGTGGGGCCCGGCGGGGCGGGCGGGCGCCTACCTCGCACCTGCTGCTCCAGGCCCAGGATGACCTGCACGGCCTGCTGCAGGATGAGCAGCTTGGTCTGCGCCTTGTCCGACTTGAGGTGCAGCTGGCACATGCGCCCCAGCTCCCGGAAGGCCTCGTTAATGTCGCGCACGCGCACCCGCTCCCGCGCGTTATTGGCCATGCGCCTCTCCCGGTCCCTCAGGTCTTTCTCCTCCAGGGACAGCACCTCCTCCGCACTGCTGGGTCACAGTGGCCTAAGTCAGGGCGGCTTCCGGTGGCCGGGCACGGTGGGTGTCGGGGGTGCTAATGGTATCGAAGGCCTGGAGTGTCGGGGGGCCCTGCCGTGCACGGACTGGGTGGTGTGGGGATCGGTGACGGGGTGGTGTGGGGCCCTGCAGTGCGAGGGTGGAGGGGCGCAGCGTGTGTTCAGGTGGTGGGGGACCCAGTGTGCGCAGGGCTGTGGGGGCTGTCCGGTGTCGCTTGGCCCCGGTCGCAGTGACTGTGTGGAGCGGCCAGAACTAGTGGGGCGGAGGCCAGGCCTGTTCCCTTCGGCCCCCGCTCGTCCCTGTCTCCCGGGAGCGCGGGGGGGGACCCCTACAGGACGACCCCACTCCCAACAGCCCCAAATGGGAAGCCCCTTAGAGTCCTACAGGAGCCAAGCAGCTCGCGCTCGGAACCGCGCCCCCTTCCAGCTGCCCCCCGGTGGGAGGAGCCTCCAGCGGCCCGGCCTCTGGACTTGGCCGTAACCCGGGAGCCCGCGCTCGGGCGCGGCACTGCCTAGCAGTCCGATGTGGCCGCCTCGGAAGGACGGGAATGGCCATCGGGATGGCGCCCTGGGACCCACGCGCCCTGTCCTACTCCTCCCGGGGGCGGCCCTCGCCCCGGACAAGCGCGCAGACCAAACTGACAGTCAAAACCGGGCGGCCGCTCCCGGGTCTTTTCTTCCCTCACGGCCCAAAGCGGGGCTTCGCGGGAGGAAAGGCCCCGGGGCCTGGGCCTGGCCGTCCGGGCTCGGGCAGCAAGTGCGAGGTGAGGAGGGGCTGCCGGTGGAAGCGGAGGGGACAGCGGGCAGGAGAGCGAGAGGAGAGCGAGGGGCGGGACGCCCGCGCGCGGAAACGCAGAGCAGGGACAGCGGGCGGCGCCAGCACTGCAGGAGAGAAAGGTTAACAGCCACGCAGGGTGAGGGAAGCAGCAGGGTGGGGACGGCACCGCAGTCCTGGTCCTGCAGCCTGGGGCGCGGGCGGCGGACCCGTCAGGGTGGGACTCCCATAAGCCCGGGAGGGCGCCGCGCTTCCTGAGAAGGCAGGCTGGGAGGGTCGCCCACTGTGGGGACAGTCACCGTGGGGCGGGGGTCGGTCACGGCAAGTCACTGTAGGGTTCAAGCACTGGAGGTGTCATTAGGGACGGTCACTACCGGGCGGGGGAGTCACGAGTGAACGGTCACTGCGGGGGCAAACGTCACTAGGACGGTTACTATGGGGGTGGTCATTGGCGTGGTCACTAGGGAGACCGTCACTGCGGGTGCTGGTCACTGCAAAGGGATGATCACTGGGGGGAAGTCACGCAGGGGACAGTCACTGTGGCGGGAGATCACGGAACAGTCGCGGTGGCGGGAGGTCGCTGCGGAGTAGTCATGGGGATGGTTGCTGTGGCGGGAGGTCACGCGGGGGACGGTCACTGTGGCGGGAGGTCACGCGGGGGGCAGTCGCGGTGGCGGGAGGTGACAGAACAGTCGCGGGGACGGCCGCCGCGGGCCCTGCGGGCGGGACTGGCTCCGGGAGCAGGCAGCAGGAGGAGCGGCACCCACTGACCTCGCACCTGCCGCTCCAGGTTGAGGATGACGGCCACGGCCTGGTGCAGCACGAGCAGTTTGGTCTGCGGCTTCTCGCTGCTCAGGTGCAGCTGGCACATGCGCCCCAGCTCCTTAAAAGCCTCATTGATGTCGCGCACGCGCAGCCGCTCCCGCGCGTTATTGGCCACGCGCCGCTCCTTCTCCCGCTCCGCCTTGTGCTCGGGGGCGAGGAGGTCGTCCTCGTCCTCATCAGGGCTGGGGGCCAGGCCAGAGGGACACAGTGAGGCGGGCACGGGCGGCGGCGGGCGGGCGCCGGGCCGGGGCGCCGGGTGGGGCGCGGGGGGCGGGCACCTGGTCCGCGTGCGTGGCGCCCTCAGATCTTTCTTGTCCTCCTCCGAGGCGTCGGCAGCCGAGGCCTCCTCCTCACCGTCCTTCTCCTCCCGCTTGATCTCGCCGGCTCCGGGGGCGGCGCCCGTGCGCCCCAGTCCTGCAAGAGGCTGGGTCAGGACTGGGGCTTCCTGAGACCCCGCGGCTGCGCGGACCTGACTCCCAGACGGACCGTCGACGCAGGGAGGGCGGGAGAGTGTGGCGCTTTCCTGGGGGGCTTGGGGACAGGGAACGATCGTGCCAGTGTGGAGAGCGGTCCTCCAGGAACACCAGGCGATCGCGACATCAAATCCGACAAGTGATTTCCAGTCGTGGAGAGGTTCCACCGGGAAAGAGGCCCCGGGGCAGGAATCACGCAGGTGTAAACAAGGGAAAGGGGTCCCCAGATGAAGGGCGACATGTCGACCAGGGAGGGGCGCAGACACGGACAGGGACAGACATGGCATCACCACTCAGAGGATGCCAGGACCCGGCTGTGCTCAGGCCCCACCTGGAAAGGGCTTAGATCCGCCTACCTAGCCTGCCTGTCCTCAGCTCTGCCTGGTGACCCAGGGCCAGCTCTAATGCCACGAGCCTGAAGGCCAGAGCCACACCCCAGGGGATGCACACCAGCACCCTGCCCCCTTGCTGGCCCCACCGCCCTGATTTCAGGACCGGGGAGTGCCAGCCTCTCCACCCTCTGCAGCCCCCCAGGCCTGGACCAGCCCCCCGGGCATGGTGACTATGAGCCTGAGCTGCAACCCAGCTCTGCCCCAGGTCCCCGCCTCCGTCTGCATTAATTACCTGGCAGGTCCTGCTTCGGCACCTCCCAGCTCTGCTCAGACACATCATGTTCCCAGGGCCCCACTAACCCACTAGAAAGTTCCCTGGGTCGCTCCCCGGAGCTTAGGAGACCAGACACAGCCGAGGTGCAGCAACTGCGATGCAGGTCAGTGGCAAAAGGCAGCAGTAAGCCACCCTGCCTGGAGCCCCTGGCCGCCCACTCCTCGAGGTGTCCGACGGCAGGCGCCCGCTCCCCCGCTGGGCTTCCCTGGTGAAGCCAGACCCCACGGGGGATCCGAGCCCAGGTGAAGGTCAGTGCTGGCCGCGACCCCGTCCAGCCCCTTCCCGTGAGGACCAGGGGCACGCTCACCGCTGTAGGAGTCGGGTGGACGGGAGAGGTCACGGAGGGTGGCGGGGTTGTGCATGAGGCTGGCCGGGCCAGGGAGCGGATCCTCTGCGTGGGCGCCTCCCACCTGCAGCGGAGCGACAGGGTCAGCTTGGCCCTGCCGTGCGGCCCCCACCACGCCGCCACCGCCTCCCGCCCCAGCTCACCAGGCCAGCGTGCCGCCCGCCCAGGGGCAGGACCGGGCCTGGGAACCCTGCGGCCAGGGCCCCGGGACCCGGCAGCAGCGCGTGCGTGTCACCGGCCGCGCCCACAGCGTGGCTGCGCAGCACGTGGATGGCCTCATCCAGGCGGTCTTCCAACTTGTTCTAGGGACAGGGCGGGCAGGTGAGGGCCCAGCAGGGACGCACGGCCTGTCCCTGTCCTCCGTGGACCCTGAGTCAACCGGGAACTTCTCCACCAGTCCGCTCTGCTGTCACTCACGGCACGCGGCACTGGGCGCAAATGCGTGCCCAGTGCAGCTCCCCCACCGCCCAGGCCCCAGCAGGGGACTCACCAGACTGTGCAGACCCCCGTCGTAGCTGGGCGATAAGGCACCGGGGGCTCCGGCTCGGGGCCACTGTGATGTCCCTGCAAAGGGCAGCAGCCTTGAGGGCGTCTGGCCTGGGTCAGGGCGGAACCCAGTCCTCCCTGCCCTGCCCTGCAGGACCACACGGGGGCGCCCGTGCCACTGAGTTGGACTCCACCTTGTGGCGGGTCTCCCAGGACCCACCCCAATGCTCATCCACCTTCCCACCAGCTAGCTGGTTGAGAATGCTGGGGACAGAGCAGTTCCAGTTCGCATGGCCTGCACCCTCAGGCCAGGGCTGGGAGCGGGCAGCTCCTGGCATCAGAGCAGTGGCGGAGGTAAGGACCTGTGGTATTTTTAGCACAGGCCAGCAGAAACCGCCTGTTCTCACTTCCCCTCACCCAGGGTCAAGCAACACCGGCTGAGGCCCTGCCTCCCCACATTGGCTTGGCTTGGAGGCCACCTCCTCCAGGAAGCCTTCCTTCATGCCCACAGGAACACAGCTCCCTGCTCATCACCCGCCCACCCGGGGCTGTGGTGAAGGCAGCCTCCGACGGCGACCCTACACTGACCTGCCAGGCCCTGTGGAGAGCCCACCGGGGTCGAGGGGCTGGAGGAGAAGTTATTGCTTGAGTGATCCGGGGAGTAGATCTGGAGACGAGAGGGGACAGGCCACCAGGTGGTGAACGGGGAGGCCTTCCCAAGCTGTCTGCCCACCACCCCACCCGCCATCCCGCTTCCCACCCCGGGCCCCGCGCCTCACCGAGGCCAGCGCCTTCCCCAGGGCGTCCCCGGAGCTGCTGGCCGTGGTCCCGCGGGAACCTGTGGGGGACAGAGGTGAGGCCCAACTCGCCTGCCTCCCCCAGGTGGCCCCAGTCAACGGGAGCCCCTTCTGCGCGTACCACCCCAGCCCGCACTGTGCGTTTCTGCCTGACCCCCACCTTCCACCTGCCCGCTCGGACACTCCGGGGAGGGCGGCCGGGGACCCTGGGTGAGCAGGGGCCCCTCCCTCCGAGCCTGTTTCCCAGACGCCGGGGAGCAGGCTTGGACAGGCCAGCCGCCCACAGCATACCCAGGAGGCTGTCAGCCCCGCCGCCAGGGGGCGTGTGGCTGGAGGTGCTGCCGTAGGCTGCTGGGGGGCCCGAGAAGGTGGGCACGGCCGGGAGCCCGCCATTCACCTCGGCTCCGGGCAGCTGGTAGCCCTGAAGCGGGGACATACGAGAGATCAGAGGGGCCACCCAGGTGCCCACCTGCCGGCCCGCCGCCGCCCATCGGTGGGACCTACCATGCGCTCGTGCTGGTGCAGGCCACCGAACCCGCCGCCCGCGGGGCCGCCGCCTCCCGGCGCCAGGGGCAGCGGGGACGAGCCCCCGCCCAGCATGGGCCCGAAGCCCGCCGCCTGGCCTGGGGGGCCCCAGAGCTCCGCTGAGGGGTGCAGGCCGCCATCTGTGGAGAGGATCTGTGAGGGTGGGCACGGGTGGCCGCTCAGCCACCGGCCCGCCCGCTCCCGGGGCCCACAGACCTGCCATGTAGAAGGGGGCAGGGTAGGCGCTGCTGGGCGTCTTGGAGGACGGGTAAGCAGCTGCGTCTCTGCTGTAGTCTTCCCCCGAGCTGGGGGGGTACACCTGCGGGGGCAGTGCAGTCAGAAGGGCCCGGCCCGGTGCCCGTTCGAGGTCCCCACGACATCACCGTGTCCACGCTGCTTCCCCGCTCCCACACCGCCTCTGGCCCCAGGTCCAGGGACCGGCATGCCAGGCCTGTGCGGACCGGACCTTCGTCCAGCAAACTCGTGTGGAGCCTCGAAGGCCAGCTGCAAGCGCCCCGCCTCTCCCCTGCTGCCCCAGGTCTGCTCGCACTAGCCCCGCGTCTCAGGAGCAGCGCCCTGGATTCGCACTGGGCTGGGCTGCCCGCAGCACACCCGGGGCTCCTGACCAGCAGCGGCAGCTCTGCAGGGGCACTGGGGCGCCAGCTGGGCTGCGTTAGTAACGCTGGCCTGGGCACTGGAGCAGACTCCAGGTTATGGGGTGATTAGGGGAGGAAAACGAGGGGCTGGTGCCCTCGTGAGACAAGCCTGAGGGCGGCTAGGGGCCTCCTGTGGCCAGCGAAGCAGTTCCCCCTCCCCAGGCACCGTGGAGCCAGGGGCAGGGGTGGGACCCTCCAGCTGGGCTCCAGGGTGGCCCCACCTGTCCACCAGGACCCCACGGGCACCTTCTCTTCAAGCTGCCCCGGAGGCCCCGCCCTGGGCTGTGCCCCGCGGGAGGGCCCGCCACTCACCGAGGACGGGAGGCCAGGTGGCACCTTCCGGACCTTCTTGGGCTGTGCGTCTGTCAGGGCGAGCGCCGTTGAGTCCGGCCGGCCGGGCCTGCCCTGGGCGCTCAGAGGGGCGCCCCAACCCTGCCTCCCCAGCGCCCCTCTTCAGGAACCGCTCAGCCCAGCCGGCCATCTGGACCCACCCACCTCTGTCGCGGTCTCCCGCAGCCCACCGGGACAGGATGCGGGGCGCCCGCGCGCTCACCCAGACCGCTGTCTGCGGCTCTCCGCCGGGGATGGCCGGGGTAGGCAGGGAAGTACTGGGCGCCTCCCTTGGCGCCCGGCGGGGACAGCGGCGCGGAGCTGCTCAGGGCCAGCTCGCTGGGCAGCAGACTGGCCTGCAGGGGGCGGAGGCGTCACGCAGGTGGCGTGCCCCGGGCGGCAGGGTGCTCCGGGAAGGACAACCGCAGCGGGGCAGCCGGCAGTCCCAGGCAGAGAGGCCCTGGCCGCGGAGCCTGCTCCAGGGTGCCCTGCACTTCTGGGGAGGAGCTTCCGCTCACACCAGGCGGCGTCAAGGGGGAGCCGAGCCGACTCAGGCAGGAGCTGCCGGGCTCGGGGGCACATCCAGCAGACTGAGATCAGTCACCAGCGGGGACAGGACTGACCCCTCGGGCCAGGGGGCCCTGCGGGGCGAGCAGGACAGGGGCTGCAGCTCTGGGTGGACCTCCATTTTCCTGGGCACCACTGGGGGTGGGGGGCGGGGGTCTCAGCAGCTCGGGCGCAGGCCGGAGTGGGGGCTGTGGACACCCCCACCTGTGTCTACACCCACCAGGCTCCGCGGGGGCTCCTGCCTGCAAGTCAGGCTGTGTGCCCCCGCCCCCGGGTCGCCCGCGGCTCACCGGAGTCAAGCTGCTGACGCCCGCGTCTCTCCCGAAGCTGGCGTAGGCACTGCGCTCGCTGCTCTTGCCTGGGGGGACAGGCAACACGGAGCTGACCCCACGCCACAACCGCCACGTGGCTCGGACCCTGCCGGCCACATCTGTGCTGTCCCCAGGGACTGAGCCTTGCCAGGGTCCCACATGCCTCCCGGCCCCCACGCTGTAAGCGGGGCCCAGGGCTCGACCGCAGAACGAGAACAGTTCTGAAACAGGTGTCCCCCGGACAGACGCTGGGAGCTGGGGCGCAGGCCCTCGCTGGCCGCCCTGACCGCCACCACCTGCCAGGCTCCCACCCTGCCCCCGGGGCGGTGACAGCAGTTTCCTGACTGGCCAGCCCAGGCCCAGAGGCCGGTGGCCTGGATGCAGAGGTCGGCCCGCGGCGCCCGGCCCAGGAAAGCAGCTTTCCCCACAGGGTCTCTTCACGCAGCAGCCGGTCAGGCTCTGCACACAGGAGCCGAACAGGGGCTTCCAGGCAGGACAGACAGCCCGGGGTTCTGGGAGCCTGGGGGCTTGGAGCAGGTGCCCAGCCAGCGCACAGGTGACATGGGGCCCCAGGATGAGGACGACGCACGCGAGGACCAGGCAGCAGGGGAGCTGGCTCACTGGCGGGCGCGGACTGAGCCCACACCCACCTCCCCAGGGTTCCACGGCTCGGACGCCCGCAGCTCTAGGCAACGACCCGGCCAGCCATGGGAACTGCCCGTCGGGAAGAGGCCGAGGAAGAACAGGAGGGGAACCCATGTCTCTGCAGGAGCAGAGGTCGTCCCGGCTGGTGCGGACAGAAACTTGGGCTCCTCGCCTGGGGACGGGCACAGAAGTCCCCACACCAGGCTCCTCCTCCGTCCTGTCCGGGGCCTGGACAGTGAGATGTGACTCCGTGGGTCTGGCAGGGGCTGTCCCCTCAGGGTCCAGGGCAAAGGCCGGCCCCCAGAGAATCTCGGTATCCCCCTCTGTCCCTCAATCTCTCCCTAACTTCCTGCTGCCCCTAAGGGGCAGTGCCCGTGACCTCCAGAGAGGACAGACCTTGTGTCTCGGGACTCCAGAGGCACAGAACCCCACTGGTCCACGGTGGCAGGGGTGATACATGGGAGGCCCAGCTGGACTGACCACCTCCCCAAGTCTGCTTCCTGGACCCAGGAAAAGTGGGACCCCACAACAGCCCCGGGCATCCTTCCTTCCTGCCTTCGAGCCCAGGAAAGTAGCGGAGCCGCAGAGCACCAGGCCCAAGGTCCGGCGCGCCCCGCCCATGCCAGGTGGACACGCACCTCCAAGCCCAGGTCCTAGGAATGTGGATGAAGACAGGCCGCCATGAGTCTCACTGAAGTGGGTGCCGTCGCTGTAGGTCTGTGGAGAAGTGGGGGTGAGGGGTGCAGGGCACCCATCTTACTGCTGGGGAAGCCGGCTAGGAGACGCAGGCTCATCTGCAGGTGTTGAGTCAGGCCCCGATGCCAGGCCTGTGACGCTCACTTCCCCGTGAACCTTAGTTTGCTCCCGCACCCCTCCCCGGAAAAGGGAAGCCCAGGGTCCGGGGCCTCACAGAGGTTCCTCACCCGGCTGGGATCGAAGGAGGAGCTGTCCTGGTCACTGGTGCCCCAGGAGCCTGAGCCGGGACGGTCCTCAAGGCCTGCAGGGTACAGAGAAAGAGCTGGGGTCCCTCTCACTACAGCCACTTTGGTCCCCGTCGCCTCACTCAACACAGCGGCTGTCTGTCCAGCCCAGGGGTCACTGCCCACACTGACATCAGCAGCAGCAAGTGCCCCAGACACTCTGTCACTTAGCACTCTAGGTGCCTAACTCGAAAAACACTTTCATTAGCTGTCTCTGCTGGCCAACTCCTACCCACCCCTCAAAAGCCCGGCAGCCATGCCCACCCTGGGCAGAGTTCCCACTGGCACTGAGTTTCTTCCTTCCCACCCAGCCCCAGTCCTGAGCAGGGGGAGCTGAGCTGTCAGTCTCAGGCTAGGTCTCTATGGACCTGTGAGAAAGGTAGGTCCCAAGGGCATCAGGAAATGGGTGATGGATCTGACCTCAGGGCTAGCAACCTTCCCCCTCCCCTCACTGACAATTTGTAGGTGGGGCCCATCCCTCTGTTGAAACATCAGTGGCAGCTGCCTGGGACCCCCGTGTCAGGCTACCCCTGGGGTGAATGGGACGGACCCCACGTGAAGGCAGGAGTGGCAGGGGCTAACCAGCAGGGACAGGGCCTCGGCCTCCAGAGCTCAGAGCTCCAGGGTGGAGCCCTTATCGCCACTACACCCGTTAAGACAGGTACACCCAGGACTCCAGAACCTTCCTTCCCCAGGATGCAGGGCCTGCACAAGGAAGGTCGTCCCTGGCCCCTCCCGGCCTCAGTTCCCTCCTGTGAGTGAGGTGCACACTGAGCTGACTTCGTAAGCCTGGGGGTGTGGGGTGGCGGCCCCACTCACTGGCCGCACAGTCTGTGAACCCGCAAGCGGGAGTCAGGAAATGGAGCCTCCAGGCTCCAGCCGCTCCTGCTCATCCACAGCAAAAACTTCTTTCAAATTGCATCCTATTTCTGTGCCTTTGTGCTAATCATTCCCCAGGAGAACTGGTGTTTAATTGTTGTCTAATTTGCATAATTATGCATATTAATCTAAACCTAATGAATATGCATGATCTCTTTCCATTTTGTTTTCTGATCAAAATTTTCCAATGTGATGTAATTATGGTGGGGGGCACGGGGCTGTCTTGGCAGGCGGCGGCCTCAGCAGCCTCTGGAATCCGTCCTTTCCTGCCAGGTTGGGGTGTCTGCACCCCAAGGTTTTGTGCCCGCCTTGGGCCCAGAGAAACAGCCAATGAGGCAGGACTGACCCTGGGCCTGAGCCTCAGTTTCCTCGTGTTCACTGCCTGTTGTTGCCGCCCCAGGGGGCATCCTCGGCTGTCCCAACCGGGTTCAAGCCAGACACAGCTAAGCACCCTGGGCCCCTGCTGCCTTGTGGGGGCGGGGGCGCTCCGGGGTCCCCGCTGCTCCTGTGAGCCCCCAGCCCCCGCCCCCAGGGCCCAGAATAGGGCGGGCCCCTCCCCGCCACTAAGTTACTAACCCCCAGGACCAGTCCTGCACCCATGAATATTTACAGGCGCTCCCACCTCCTCTAAGGAGGCACTGGCAGGGGAGGCCGGGGAAGCGTTGTCTTCCTGTGATTTCTGTTTGGAGCTGGCGGGAGGTGCGTGGCTCAGACCCGCCTTCCCACTGGAGCTGGCCGGCGACACCTGACACCGTGGCCACGGCCTGGGCAGGGCAGGTCGGCCCCGCACCCCCGATCCCGTGCCGGCACCGGAGCGGGAGAGACGGTGTCTGGCAGGCACAGCCCACATGGTCCCAGGGACAGCCCTGTCCACTGGCCCTGTCCCTAAGCCACAGGCACACCAGGGGCTCGAGCCCAGTAGGGGCCTGTGTTCCTCAGGGCCCTGGCTCAGGAGCCCCCTTGCTGTGGCCTCCAGGCAGTGCCGCTCAGGCTGCTGCCCCCACACAAGACCCGGGTGAGCCCCGGGGCACAGACCCAGCCCGCCCACTGCCGCGGTCCTGCCCAGGGGGCGGCGCGGGGCTGACCCCACAGCCGTCTGCTCACGGGTCTCGTCCCTCCGTCCACACGAATGACCTCCCCCAACAGGACGAGGGCACCTCCTGCCCTGCGCTGGATGCGAAGGGCCCCGAGCCCAGGGACGTGGGGGAGACTGCAGAGTGGGAGTGCAGACAGTGGGGCCCACCAGACTGGTAAGAGTGGCGGTAACATGCTCCACCAGGACGCCCTGGGGGGGGGGGCGGGGTCCGCCGACTCCGGCCAAGCGCAGTCCCCGTCCAACCCGAGGACCCAGGTTTGCGTCCCGGAGGCGGGGGAACCACCAGGTGATGGCAGAGCGCGACGTTCCTACACAAACAGAAAAACGTTCACAGCGAATGGCGTCTGAGAAAGACGGCCTGGCGCTGTGTGCCGTCTGCTCCCCGCTTGGTCCAGTGGACCCCTGAGCAGACCGCTCTGTCCAGCAGCTCAGGAGATCCCGAGCCCTCCGGGATCCCACAAACACGCAGTAACTCCGAGGACACTTCGCCGCCTCCTGCAGAAGATGCCCCCATTTTCTGACCCGACCCGGGGGGGACAGAAGTGCCCCGACTGAGCGTGGGAAGGCCCTCCTGCGCGGAGGGGTGAAGGCTCCTTGCCCGCAACATGAGCTCCAGAGTCAGCAGGTGGAGGCCCGTCAGCCAGCACACCTGTCTAGTCCCCCGCAAAGTCCTGGGGGAGCAACAGAAGGGTCTGCGCCCCCGCTTCCTGCCTGGCGACTCACCTTCACTCATGTCCGCACCTTCCCTTAAAAATAAAAACAAGCAAGGCATGCCCTGGCGCACGGCGGCTGGGTCACAGCCTCTACGGGAGCACAGACCACACACCCAGGGTTCCAGTCCCGGGTGGGGGGTCCAGCCTGTGCACGACTAAATAAAACAGCGCCTCTTCCCGCGCTCTCCTCCTCCTCCTCCTCCGCCTGCCTGCATTCCTGCCAGCGCCTGTCCTTCACACAACACCAGGGGAACAAAAGGTGGCCGAGTGGCATCCGGGGCCACCGTCCGAGGCAGTCACAGCATGCGTCCCCCCACGTCCCAAGCCCCAGGCGCGAGGGTTCTTTGGGACCGAGGACAGACTCCGAACGGGGCTGCAGGCAGGAGAGCCAGCAGCGTGTCTCTGGAAACACCCCCAGGGAGGCCGGAGTGGAAGAGCCGCAGGGACCCCACAGCCAGGGCACCGCCCACACGAGGGACGCAGGACAGAGCCGGCCTGGCGTGTGGGAGGCGGCACGGGCTGTGGGGTGATGTGGGCTCGGCCCCCAGAGTCTGGCACCCCCAGGCTGGAGACTGACATAAACAAGTGGGAAGAGTCCTGTCAGGCCGGCACGAGGAGACACGTGTCACCAGCAGGTGGCGATGGACAACGACCTCTCGAAGGCACAGGTTCTTAACCGTGCGGGGGTGACAGCATGAGCTCCCTGCCTGCCCATCTGGGGCCGCAGGAGCGAGACCCAGGTTGAGCAGGGACGAGCTGCGGTGTGGAAGCCCTGGACGGACGGATGGACGGACAGAGGCCGGCCAAGCTCAGGTGGGGCCCACAGGGAGAACCCGGGAGAACCCGGGCCCAGGCACGGGAGCAGGCAGGAGCCCGAGGACGTGGGACACAGACTGGCGCCCACCGTGGGGTGCCGTCCTCCTGGCCTCCAGGGGTCAGCGGCCCGGAGCACCCTGCCACGGCCAGTCACCACCAGCTCGGGAGCACGACTGGGCGGGACAGCGCTTCTCTGCCCCGTTAGCCACCAGGAGCCTGCACGCCACGGAGTGTGACATGGAGGGAGGCCGCAGACCACACGCTGGGACTGCTGAAGGAGGGGACACGGACGGCGCCTTGGTCCCAAACTCCAATGACAGAACAACTTGGAAAAGAGGACTCGAGCGGGAGGAAAGCAGTTGATGGAGAGGTACTGACCGGCGACAAGGCACACTCACTCAAAGGACGGAGCAGGGACCAGGGGCGCAGCGGCAGGAGTGGCATCGAGGACGAGAGGTGGAGCAGGTTAGAACTCAGGACGGAGGGCAGCCACCACACCCGACAGGGAGCAGCCCAGTGACGTCACAGCCTGGAAGGGCACGCAGTGGACCCTTTACAAAGCTCCCTGGAGTGGGGCGCTTTCACCCCAGAAGATGCTGGAATTGCCAGGAGAGGACAAAAGTTGACTGGGTCCACTCTGGGGACTGTTCTAGAAACACTGGTCTTACGGCCCTAGCAACACACGGGAGACTCAGGGAGGAAACGCACAGACACAGGCTGGGGTGGGGAGGACACGGGGGACAGGGAGCAGGGGTCCATGCAGCCATAGGCACACGGGAAGGCCTCTGTTGAGTCGATGGCAGATTTCTGTCCCGCCATCCACAAGCCAAACAGGCCATTCCAGAAGATCCTCCCTCCCTGCAAAAGGCTGTGACTGGATCAAAAATGCACTAGAAAACGCCACCTTGGTTGCTTCCGTTTTGTTTCCCTCTAAAACAAGGCCAACCGAGAAAAGTGAAGTCACTGGGGGGCCGTGAAAGCTCACACCATCCAAACACACGGGTCCTTCCAAATTCATCTCCGAGTTTAACATAAACCTCAAAATCCCCACAGACGGGACTTCAACTTGGGGGTGGGGGTGACAAATTCACTCTCAGTCACAAAAAAAGCATCTAGGAGGGAGGGTGCGAGACCCCCGAGAGCAGTTAACTAAATGGAGCACCACTGAGATAAACGCAGGGCACCTAGCAGGGCAGCGCTTCCCACCGAAGGAAGGACCCCTTGCGGTTAGGTTACCCTGCTGCCCCGGGGCCCGGAAGCGCAGGCTTCCTCCCAGTCCTCCCAGTCTCTGTTCCAGCGAGAAGGTCAAAGACTATGAGTTTTCCCCGCACGCAGCGCTGCCTACCTCCCTCCGCACTTCCACGTGACGACGTTTCGGCCGACTCGGGCTGTTCTTGACTGTTTCGTGTCCTCTCTAACCCAAAAGGGGGAGGAAAAGGAATCTTTATGTCTGAGTAGACTTTTCCTTGTTTCTCTCCTTTAAGGCCTCTGAGCTCTAGTTTTACATCATTCTCAGAAAAGTGAGTTTCTGCTTCATTGTTTCTTTAAGTTAGGGGTTTTCTTTGTGCCCGATGTGGTCCCTACCGACAGGGCCCACCTGGAAAGGAGACAGGTGTGGCAGAACAGTGTTTTTAGCCAGATGTGCCCCTCTTCCAGGCCCACCCCAGCTTTTTCACCGGTGGTTCTGGGTCCAGGGCCCCGGGGTAGGGAGCCCACAGGTGAGCCTGGGCGGGGAGCTGCAGCTCATGTCCTGTCCAGTTCTGAGTCCTCGCCTGCTCGTGTCTGCTCTGCTGCGGGTTCGCCAGCTGCCCTCCCTCCACCCACCCCTGGGCGTTGCTCAGCTGCAGTAACAAGGAGCAGCTGCCTCTGTGACTGGCCCATCTGCACGGCAGAACGGACCGCGTCAGCCAGTTCTTGAGGATTTTCCGGAATGGCACCCATGCTAGAACACAAGCCAAGACTGACGACAGGCGAAGGAAACTCCAACCAGAGAGACAACAGTGAGTCCTGCACCTCGTGACCACGGTTCCCAAGGAAATGGGAGCAACATCCTTAATATGCAAAGAGCGCTCGCCAGTCAACAAGCAAGTGGGGGGGGCACCGTGGGTTACTGAGGACAGTTCCTGACACCTGAGCATGTTGGGCACGGTGGCTGCACCCGTGCTGTTGACCAGTGAGGACGGGGAACTCACTCAACGCAGGACCCAGGTGGGGTACTGGGTGTACGGCATGTGATAGGTGACCAAACTCCAGGGTGGCAGGTGCCCCACTGCTCGAAAGGCCTTCCACATGCCGTCTACCTGCTGGGCTGGCGGGGGGGCAGGCTGAGCTCTCCGAGGCGGTGCGGAGAGCTGGGCCGCAGGGCTTCCCGAAGGAGGGCAGCAGGCAGGGAAACTCTGCTGGCTCTGACATTTCCCACCCGACGGCAAGAAACGGACACCCATACATTCAAGGCTCTGACACCAGCTTTTTCTGAAGAGGGAGGCAGGCAGGGAGAGCGGGGGACACGGGTCTGTTCAGCTGTCCCTGTGGGCTGCTCCTGGCGCAGAAGCCCCAGCTGCACCGGGACTCAAGCCACCAGGTGGCGGCGACCTCCTCCCTCTGGCAGGGCCGTTTCTCTGGGCACACGCGCCGCTCTGAAGGCAGAGGCCACCGGCTTCAGCGCGGGCACAGCTGGCCCTGCTGCGCTGGCAAGCAGTGTCTCCCAGGCACAGCGGGGCCGCGCGCCACTGCCACGTCCGTGCTGGGAAGGCCCCGCGCTCCTGCAATGGCCGGCAGCACCCCCCCCCCAGCAGCAGCAGCAGCAGCAGGAGCGTAGCTGCCGGGACCCGCCTCCTGCCTGTGGCCACAGCCCACCTGTGAGGCGGGGACCTACTGACGGACGAGCTCAGAAGGGAGACGACGCCCAGGCTGCCCTGCAGGCGCAGCACTGAGCTCCAGTTTTGGGGTCTCCTCTGGGGAACGGGCTCGCGGCTATGAGAGCCCAGGTGGCTGGTGCCTCGGTCCCTGGAAACCCAGAGCGCAGGGTGCAGGGGGCAGCGGCAGACGGCCCTCGGTCGACGATGAGGCGCTCACACCAGACACGGCCGAGGGCAGACAAGACGGAGTAGGGAACCAAGGCCGGGCAGTCTGCTCCTGGCCGAGCTCAGGGCAGCAGTCGAGGCCCCACGGCTCTGGCCAGGGCAGCACCCACAGCAGGCCCTTCCAGAGGCTCAGAGACCTATGGCTCTCTCTCCCCAGGGCTGCTGGCCTGAGTGGCCACTGGCTGAAGAGGAGACAAGGGTGTATCTGCCACCTCCTCCACGAAGCCCCCAGGTCTGACTCTCACCAGGGTGGGGAAGTGGCAGTGCCCCAGATCATGAGGCTGTTTCTGGGGAGCAGTATGGCCTGTGGGGATTCCCACACCCCAGGGAGGCCTCCGGCCTGTGCTGTGGTCACTTCCTCAGGCGGAGGGCAAGGCCGGGCAACACAGTCCCTTCCTTGGGGCGGGTGTGCACTGACTGGCCCTCCCTCTCCAGCCAGAGCCACCGGTGACCCCGGGATTCAAGGATGAGGGCAAGACGCCGCCCCCAGACCCCACCAGGGACTTGGAAGGACGGGGCCCAAGCCTCAGGGCCTGAAAATGCTCAAGTACACACGGAGCTCAGGGACTGTGCACCTGGCCTCCTGGAGCGGGTCCCCAAACACCCGCACTCTCCGTCTCCACCCCTGCGTGGCTCCCTGCTGCCCTCCCCGCCCCAGCCGGGGGCGGCCCTCCTGGACGGTCTCCCGCAGACTGCCGGCTGCCCAGGTGCACGGCCGCTCCCTGGGGCGCTGCTGACCAGCCCGCTCGCTGTCCCTCAGGCCAGGCTGGCCTCTGCCGTCCTTGTCACCAGCTAGGCGGGCAGGCGTGGCTGACTCACCCCATTTTGCCGCAGGTCCCAGAACCACCCCCACTCCGGACGCTGAGCGAACCAGGCCAGCGGATCATCGCAGTGCTGGCTGTGCATGCAGGGGGCGCCTAATACATGCGAGTAATGGTCAGGAGCTGGATCTGGCTCGGCGCCTACACCCCTTCTGAACCCAGCTTCTCCCAGAGGACAGGCCGGAGAACCAGGACCCACGGGGGCCCGGGTGACCACAGGGCCTTCAGGCCACCCCTCACACGGGCCTGTCGCCACGCCCGCTCCCACCGCTCCACAGTGGGCCTTCCCGCAGGCACAGCCACGCCGCAGGGTCCTACCTGAGTTTCCGAACTGGGTGCCGGCCAGGGAGGCGGGCCGGCCCTTCCCGTTGGCCACTGACAGCGGGAACATCTGGTGGGGAGAAGAGAGGTGAGGGTTGCAGCCCGGGGCCCAGAGGGACCTCAGGCAGACAGCGGCATCAGCACAAGCTTCAGCGCGGAGCCACCAGAGAGCCAGCAGGCAGAGGAGCCCCAGGCCTGGAGATGTGCATCCGCTCCCGTTGGGGGCAAGGCAGGCAGGCGAGGGAGGTGCGGGCCTGCCACCGCACAGGTGCTGGGGTGACCACACCAGGCCCAGGGGCCAGCCGCCCCTCTGGGTCACCCACACCCACGGCGCCAAAGTCCCCCAAGATTGAGCAGCTTAGCGGCATTAACCAGAAAAAACAAATGCCAATGAAGCTTTCCCACGAAAACAACTAGGTGCCCACCGCCCGCCAGGGGGCTGGGTTCACAGAGGCCCTCTGGGGTCCTAGGGGTGGAAGTGGCTGGACTCGGGTGGAGGCTGGCTGGGGTGCAGCTGACAGCCCCCAAACCTTTGGTGGCCTGGCCGGAGCTGAGGGAGCAACAGTGGGAGGGACCAGGAAATGGGGTCTTGATGCCCCGCACCCCCAAATACAGAAAGGAAAAGGAAGGCCTGCGTGGGGGCGGGGCAGTCAGGCCCCAGGGAGTACGGGCTCACTTTCACTTGCAGCGGGGCTGGGGGCTGCTGCCAAGGCACCTGCGGTGGGAAGGGCACCGGACCGTGTCCTGTGGGCTCCGCGGCCCCTCTCCTGGGAGGTGGGCTCTGACCATGCAGCAGACACCCAGAGGCACGCAGGCGTCAGGGCTCACGGGGCCTGGCACCCCCCCCAGGACCCTCGCTCCAGCCCAGGGGCCATCTCGGACACAGGCAGGGAAGGGAGCTGAGAGTGAGGTGTCCTCCACAGCATCGCCCATCCCAGCCTCGTCTGTGAAATGGGTCACTGGTTCTGAGCTGGGCTGGAGAAGATCTCTGGGTGCCGACCAGGTAGGCGGAGGGGAAGGCAGACAGCGGTTGGGGGCTCCCAGGCAGCAGGGGCAGAGAGCCCAGGTCCAAACCTGTAACGGCCCCTGCCTGTTCCAGCCCAGTAGCCTGTGACTTGTCAGTTTAACAACAAAAAAACCCACCCGGCTATCAAGCCACAGCTCGCTTCACTCAGCCAGGGGAGCAAAAATAAAACGGGGCTTTAAAAATATCGGCTTGGCCCTTCAGGGCTGCTTTCCACACGGTGGCTGATGCTGCTTTGCTCTGGGGACTTTTGTTTTCGACAGAGCTTGGTGGCCTCGGCCTCAGGCCGGCGGGCGATGGGGGTGGGGGCTGGTTTAAAATCAGACTGAAAGCGCCCTCCCCCAGCCAGTTCAAACCTCAAAGGTGTGTCCTGGGGGAGGGGAGAGGCAGGACCAGGGAGGCATCTGAGTAGCCCACTGCACAGATGGGTAAACGGAGACCAGGCACCTTCGAGGCTGCCCCAGCTCCCAGCCCCGGTGGGAGGCCTGATCACACTGTAGGAGCTGTGGAATCAGCAGCCTCTTGGGAACCTCACCTGCTCGGCCAGGATCAGGTACAGGAAACCCACTGCTCACATGAAGAGTGTGACTCAGGCCTCCTCCAGGCCAGCAATACCCAGGGGCTCCCTTTCCCGGCATCCCTGGCACCTGCCTGGCCACTGCACGCGTCAACAACACACAGTGTCCTCTGCCCCACTCACTGAGTCCCCAGAGGGTTAGCCTGATAGAGGCGGGGGTGATGGTGGAGGTGGTGGTTTGCTCATAGGAGGCCAAGGTCACACAGCACCTGGAACCGACTTGGGGCCTCAGTGTTCCCATCTGTAGAACGGGGAGCTGGAACCCTTCTTTCATTTGGGCAGATGGGACCCTGGAAGCTGGGGTGCTGGTGAGGGACAGTGGGATTCTGGCTTACCATGCTGAAGTCTAGGAGGTCGCTGAGCTCCTTGTCCGTGCCCACAGGCGCCATCCTCGGAGGCTGGTTCATTCTCCAGCAGGGTGGGCTGGAGCCCTGGCGGGCACTTAGGCTAGAGTGGGCCCTGCCTGGTGGCTGGCAGGGAGCAGGGACAGACACGAAAAGAGAAACAGAGAAATCTGAGTGACAGCTGAGAAGTGGGTGCTGCTTTCAAAGCCCTTTTAAAGCTTGGAGAGGACAGGTCACTTGGGAGACCCTGGGGATGGGGTCGGAGCAGCCAGGCTGCCTGTGGTGCTGGGCCCTGGAGACCCGTCCCCAGGCAGCGGGGCGTTTCAACAACGAAGGGAGGGCCAGCGCGGATCTACCAGCCCCTAACTCCCTCTGCGACCACCAGGGAATCAGGTTGCACATATTAAACTGGCGGCAGGGAAGGCGCGGCCAGAACCCACCCTCTCGCCTTTCCAACCAACCCAGGCTTCCCCGGCCCGGCCCCGCCCCGGGAGGGGGAGGGGAGGCCCCGCCCCCACGGAAATTTGGTGACACCCCCCCCAGCAGCTGTCACAGCACGTTTACGACACGGTCACCCCCAAATTGAGAGCGAATGAAATTGACTAGGAGGTGAAGCCCTACTCCCTGGTCCACAACTCAATGGGGGCCGGGTGACACCTGGCGCAGGGACCTAACCAACAAAGTTCTCCCCGACTCTGTTTATCTCCTTCCCCCCCCACCCCAGAAAAAAAACCAACCGAACTCAAAAAAGTTGAAAAAAAAAAAGCACCCTAGGTTGTTTTATTGTCACACTGTATCCGGGAATTATTTTTAAGTAACTTTGAAAACATCCTTTGCCTCCTGCCCCTGAAGGGAGGAAGGGGGAGGGGGTGTCCCAAGACCAAAGTTTCCCAGCACGATCCCCTGGTGGTTCCAGTCTAGAATGATAGTCGGGGACCCACCGACCAGGCTCCATTCCACCCCCGGAGAAGGAAGCGGAGGGGTCTCGTCCCACAGACTTAGAGAAACCCCGCAGGCTCCTCCCCAGGTCCCCAGGAGGGGGCGGGGTGGCCTAGGAGAAATCCCGGAGGCGGCGGGGATCGGAGGAGAGGGGGTTCCGGGGTGGAGGGAGACTCCACTTCAGAAGGAGGAGAAACCCCCTCCTTTGTTTGCCAACTCTGGCTGGGGTGAGAAACGGATGCCGGGGCGCACCCCCTCCCCCGCTAAGTTTTTTTCTCTTTTTGGGGACAGCATGTGAAACTGTCTTTTTTTTTTTTTTTGGAGTACGAAACCGTACTTTTTTGTGGGCTTAGTTGAAACCGATTTTCAGACTTGCGGAGTGGGGTCGGAACGAGCTCTGGCGGGGGAGGGGAGCCAAGGGGGAAAACGCTGAACGACTTCTGGGGTGTCCCAAGGACTTTGAGGCACTCGGGAGGTGTCTGCACCCACTTAGAGGGAAGGGAGGGCGGGGAACGCCTTTCTTTCAGCGGGGAGGGAGGGTGGGACGCGGCCCCGGAGGCCAATCCCCCACCCCCCCTTCCCAGCCGGTGCGGGTCGGGAGCCCTTTGAAGCTCCGGGCGCCGCCGCGCGGGGTTCCCGACCCGGAGCCGCCTCTCCCCGCATTAACGCGGAGCAGATGTTCCCCTCCCAACCCCCCCACCCCCGGGCCCTTCAACCTGAGCCTGCGGTTCGCGCCGCGGCACCTTCCCCGCGCAGACAAAAGGCCTCTCCCTCCCTCCCGCGCTCCCCCTCCAAACTCGGGCGGCCGGCCGGGCCCCTCCCGGGGAAGGGGGCGCCCCCAGGCCCCGGCGCCGGGGCGCGGGAGCCCGCCACCCAGCGGGGCGGCCCCTGCGGCGGCCCCCCCAGCCCCGCCCGGGCTCCGCAAAGTTTCCCCAAGTGCCGGCCCGGCCGGGGTGGGGGCGCGCGCCGGCCCCTCCACGTCGCCGCCCCCCCTATCCGGGCGCAAAGTTGGAGAACAATGACTCGGGCCGGCTGCCGCCGCCCCTGGGCCCGGGTCCTGGCTGGGGGACGGGTTCGCACCCCCAGGCGACGCGCGCCCCCGCCGGCCGGACCCCCGCGGCACGGGGAGGCCCGGGGGCAACTTTGCACAAAGCCTGGGGGCCCCCCGCCGCCGCCCGGCCCCCGGGGACGCGCGCCTTTACCTGCTCGGCGCGGCGGGCCCGCAGCGCGTGGGGGGCGGCGGCATGAACGGCCCCCCCGGACAAAGGGGCGCCGCGCCGGGCCCCCGAGGGTCGCGCGTGGGCGGCGGCGCGCGCGGCCCGGGCCCCTCCCGCCGGGCCCCCGTGCGCGGCCGGGGCGCTGGCGGAGGCGGCGTGCGCGGTGCCCGCGGTGCCCGCGGTGCCCGCCGCCCGCTTGGGTCGGCTCGGTCCGGCCCGCTACGCCCGCGGCCGCCGCCGCTGCCTCATCTTCCTGCGGCGGGAGACATGTTCCGCCCCCCGCCCCGCGCGCCGGCCACGCCCCTCGTCCACGCCCCCACGCTCCGCCCAACGCGTCCCCTCCCGGCGGCGCCGTGGATCCTTCCGCCGCCGTGCAGGCCACCCGCGCTCCGTCCCACAGTTCGCTTCCAGGAACACCCGCGAGAGAGGCAGCCGAGACCCCGCGGAGCGCTCAGCCTCGGGGCGGGAGCGTCCCGAGGGTCGGGCAACGGACAGGGCGAGGAAGGGGGCCAGGGATTATCTTCCAGCGCGGAGGCGCACGGGGGCTGGGGTGCGGTCACGATGACGCAAGCGGTACTAGGACCGTGAGATGGAACGATAAGGCCGAGCGGCAGGGGCCAATCGGGGGGGTTCAGAAAACTGATTGGCAGAGTTTCCGGCCATTCGTGCTGACGCCCCGCCCTCTCCCCGCCCCCTGCGCGCGGTCAGCGAAGAAAGAGGAGGAACTCTTTGAGCGAGAGACCGCGAGAAGCGATGGGGGCGGGCTTTAGGACGCTTTTATCCTCTGGTTGGCGTGGCCGCCCGTGCGCTTTGGTAGCTTTGGTCGTATTTGAGGTCCTAGGCTTGGCCTCCGGTGCTGGGTGCTGAGAGCGGGCATCCGTAGCCCAGAGCGAAGGAATCTGACCCATTTTACTGGCAGGATAACTGAGGCCTGCTGCATTGCGGGGATCAGAGAACTCTGTCGGTTCCTGCCTGAGTCTGTTTCCTCATCTGTAAAATGGAATTCGGACCAGACTAGCACTAACTTGCCCCCCTCATACACACAGGCAGCTATAAATGACCACGGGTCCTTCTGAAGGGGCCCCTAACCAGGACGCCCTGTTTCCCCTGAGGGGCAGCTGCATCTGGAAAGTGTCCCCTGCCCACTGGGCTCCCGGCACAGGGCCTCCTCGCTATTCTGGAACTTTCCAGGGTCACTCCCAGCTGTGTAAGTGTCCTCACCGTGCTCTCTGCCCAGAATGCGTTCCAACCCCATTTAGAGCCCCAGAGTGGGGTTGCAAGGAAGGAAGAAGTTTCGGGGTCCTGAAGGCAGGTGTAGTGGAGAAGAGGGGGCATGGAGGGTACTCACAAGCCCCCCATGTTTCATCCCAGCTGGACTGACTCCATCTGATCCCTTGTAGTCTCCCCCTAACCCCACCCTCGCCTACCTCAGGGTCCAATTCCACTTCCTTACTCCTCCCTGCTGCACTGTGACTCGGGGGCAAATTCTTTCCACTCTTGGGCCTCAGTTTTCCCATCAGGAAAATGGGAGGTGGCTGGTTTTCCCTACAGAGGATCTCAGGCACAGCCCCTCCCAGTGACCCAACTCTGACCCCACATCTGTGGGCCACTCCGGCTTCCTGCCGGGAGGGCTCTCTTGGGATCCCCAGCCTCACTCGAGGGGGGCCGCTTCCCCTGCCATAAGATCAGCGCCCGCGGGATCTGGGACAGTGTCCCTGGATTGTCCCCTGGGAGCTGGGACCCAGGGTACAGTGGTGGCGGGAGCCTTCTGAGACCCCATCCTCCAAGGCCAGGTGGGGCACGAGTGACCCCGTCTATACATGGCTCCGCGGTCAGCGCCTCCTGCCCCTGGATCGAACCCAGGCTACAGATGGGGAAACCAAGGCAAAGAGCCCCACCCTAGGGCTCACACCTGCCAGGAGGCCCTCCCTGCACCCACAAACCTCCATTGTCTTCTTGGGAGGCCCAGAGGGGGCTGAGTCACTGTGCCCGCCTCTGCCCAGCCCCGGGGCCCTGGCACAGGGACAGGCGGCCGGCGGCTGAGCCAGGGGCCCCTCCAGGGCGCCCACAGCCTACCCGCCCCCGTCCGCCTGTCTTGGCCCTTTGTTTCCTGGGCCTCCCAAGCCACACCTACTGTCCATGGGTACCAGGGGTGAGGGGACACCCCATTTCTGCTTGGAAAAAGGAATGCGGCACAGTGTCCCAGTGGCGGGGGGCGGGGCGGGTGGAATCGTGGGAAGACAGACACCTTAGGTGTTCGGGACACACTGGTCCAGAGCCAGAGGCCGTCATTGCACTTGGGACAGCCGGCCTCCCTCCCGGCTGTCATAATCATTTATCTCCAAGTCCTCCAGCTCCTAGGGTGTGACGGACACCCTCCCTCCCTCAGCTCCAGGTCCTTTTCAGAAGCAGCAGGGTGGGGGGGCACACTTATCAGTTGAGCCAGACCTGAGAACCTCCTTTCAGCAGGGCTGAGGGCTGCACAGACCCCCGCCCCCGCCGGGAGGGCCTCACTCCGGGGTTAAGGCCACCATCGTCCCCAGCGGTCTAGACTCAGGTCATTCGTCCATGGGGCCTCCTGGGCTTCTAGAAGGCCTAGGAGGCTTTACCTGGTCTGCTGGGTGTGCCCGGGATGGGGGCCTCCCTGGAGAGGTGTGGGGGGCTTCTTGTCCTCCCTAGAAGAGGGGGGAGCCCCAGTACCCCAGACACTCCGCAGGCCTGCACACACCTGGAAGCTGCTTGTCAGGAAGGTAAGGGGTGTACCCTGCTGGAGGACTGGTTGAGTCTGCGGCCTCCGGCTGAGTGCCGTCCGCATACACAGACATCCCAAGGACACGGGTTCTGGGTTCGCGTCCCGGGCCAGGAAGGACAAGATAACTAAGTAAATAACTGCTCCCTCCTCCTCCCTGCCTGCCTGCTCACCTTCATTCCTGCTGCACTTCTCCTTGAAACATAAATAAGAGGGGAGGGTACAGAATGATAACTGGGTCCCTCGCCCTCCTCATGGACTTGCTGGGGTTGGGGGAACTGAGGTGATGGAGACCCAGCCTTCTGTCTCTCTTTGTCTGGACCTGAGATAAAGTAGTGGCTCCCACCGGAGCAGGACCTCACTGAAGCAGGTCCGGGGGCAGTGATCGTTGATCCCTGTAACCAGAGGGATGGCTGAAGTCAGTGGGTGAAGACTGGGGAGGATTCTAAGTGGGGCACCCGCAGGACAAAGGCAGGGCATTGGTATGGTATCAGGTGGGGTGTCTTTAAAATCACGAGGCAGGAGCCCAGGGCAATGGGAGGAGAGGTCTATCCCGAGGGAGGGGACTTCACAGTGAGGACACATGGGCGGGGTGGTCTCCAGCTCATGATGGAAGATGTGGGGCAGGGGACAGAGTTGGGACAGACCAGCAGGCACGGGGTCCCAGGGGGAGAGAGTGAATGAAGAAAAGGGCCCCAAACCCAGACTGAACCCAAATTAAGCCCTCTGACCCAGACTGAACCCTGAACCCAGGCCAAGCCTTCTGAGCCCCTGGGCCCTTTGAGCTCTTCTGACCCCCAGCTGCCTCTCCTGTGCCCCCCACCTGCCTGGCCCTTCCCTCCTGGCCTGATACCCAGCTCCTGACTCCCTGGGGCTTGCCCTGCCACATTCCCAGGCAGCCTATGCAAGCATGGGGCTCTGCCTCCCCATGGTCCCCAGGGGTACTGTTAGCCCAGTTCCCCTGCGGGACCAGGGCAGGGGACAGAGGAACAGGATTCCTGCTGCCAGCGCACATCCACTGGCCAGCCCCTCTGACCTGTGCCGCCTCCCAGCTCCTGCCCACTGCTCGCAGGCCCCTCCAGAGCTGGGCTTCAGCCAGGAGCCTGCAGCCTTCGTCCCACTGTTCAGACAAGGAAACTGAGGCAGCCAAGCCTCCCCAGTACTTTCTGGAAGTGGCGGAAGGGCGTGCGGTGACGGAGTCCTCAAGGGTGACAACTGAGAGGTGACCCAGTAGGGACTGTCACCAGGAAGAGGGCATGGCTGGGGTGAAGGCCAGCTGCTCCAGGGGTGCATGCCAAAATGAAACCCCAGCCTTGTCACCCCTCTGGAAGGCTGCCCCTCCCCTGCCCTGCTCAGCCTAGCCTCTGCCTCTCAGCATCACCCTCCAGGGTCCTTCCAGAGGCTCCTCCCTGCCTTGCAGTGGCTGTCTGCTCCCCCATTATATATACCTGCCTTTCACCTCCTTGTCCTCAGCCCTGAGCATGTGTGCCGCCTCCTCCAGGAAGCCTCCCTGGTCCACACCAGGCTGAGGACCCTTATCCTCTTGGCACCCTCTCTCTGTTTACCTCTATGCCCGTTTCTGACTATCCCATCACTTGCCCCAGATATGGGTTCCCCAGGGCCCCGACAGCTTTTCTCATTTGTCACCCCTCCAAGTGGCATGAGCAGGACAGGTGTGAAGGGACCTTGGTTCTCGGGGATGGGTTTGGAGCCTAAGAGGGGGTATGCAGGGAGGAGACAGAGCGTGAGTCCTGCTCCAGGCCCCTGGCCCAGCTGGTTCACAGACCGGGGTTCCAATCCCAGCTTCACCACATTGCACTGTGGGAACCTGGGTGCGGGCAGTGGCTCTTGGGACTCAGTTTCCCTTTCTGAACATCAGAGTCGGGGCCATGTCATGCTATTTCTGCATACCCCACCTCTGTGAACCTCACCCAGTCCAGTGAGGCTGTGCCGTGTAAGGCAGATGGGGAAACTGAGGCACGTGACTAGCCGAGTTCTGTGGCCAGGATGACAGAGGGGATTCTGATGAGGTCCCCTGGGCCTGGTACCAGCACAGTTTTATTTTAAAGGAAAGGAGCAGGTAGGCAGGCAGCAGGCATGAAGAGAGAGGAGGAATAAGCATCTTTATTTTTATTTAGTTGTTCACATTGGTTGTTTCCCTCCTCAGCTGAGACTTGAACCCAGGAGACGGCCTGTGCTTCTTTGGAGGTGATTGATCCAACCACTGCTCCACCAGGGCACTCTGCCAGCACAGCTTGTATGCTCCCCCCACCCCCATCTCCTGTGTCTTCCTAACGGCCCAGGGAGTAGGGGGCTCTGGTTGTCCCATTTCACAGAGGAGGAAACTGAGGTAAAAGAGGCTGAATCAATGCACTTGCATGAGGTTTGACCTGCCTCAGCTGGAAATTCTCAGAAAAAAAAAGTTGTACAATAGGTCACCTGGGCAGCATGGGGAGGGAGCAGACACTGGTTCCTGCTTTCTTGCGGGGTGATGGCAGTTTGCTGGACCCCAGGCTGCCCTGCCATCCTTGTGTGGATGAGAGTGTGTGTGTGTGTGTGTGTGTGTGTGTGTGTGTGTGTGTGTGTGTGTGTGTGGTTGGGGGGGTGGTAGTCAGCCAGGAGGTCTACTAGGAAAAACACCTTCAACTTGACTCCATAAACAAGAAACCCTTGTGAATTGTAGCAGACTCACAGTGGAAGGGTGATAGACAGCAGGGGAGAAAATATCTGCAACAGAGTGACTGAAGCAGGATTGGTGTCCTTTCTATACAAAGAGTTCCTGGAAATCAATAAGAAAAAAAAAGAGCCCAACAGAACACCAGGCAAAGAAGCAATGAGATGGTACAAGAAAGAATGTAAGTGGTGGGGGAAATGAGGGCAGGGGTGGGGTTTGGAGTCACTTATGACAAAAGAAATGCAAACAAGAAGCTGCTTTTTACCCTACTAGTTGCCAAAACCTTCAAAGATTGGTCATTTCCTGTGATGGCAAAGGTAGGGGGACGTTTATTACAATAAAGATACAACATACCTTTGGTCTCCCCCTCCAATTCCAGTCCTAATCCTCTAATAAATATAATAATGATAATACTGCAAAGTGCAGTATTCATCACACACTTTGAGACCAAAAAAAACCCCAAAACTTGGAAGTAACTCAAGTGTCCACCAAGTGGGAAGGCTGGTGAGGATTCTGACAACCACATGAGGATGAGTGTCCTCCCCGTGTGTTATGAACAAGATGTCTGGTGTCCTCTGTGCAGGTAAAAGCTTGAGGTCAAGACCTGCAATGCGGTTTGGGGGATAAAGTGTTGGGGAGGAAAAACTGGGGGTATCGAAAAACGGCAGGTGGAAATGACTCCAAGGGGCTCAGCTCCCCTGGATGTGGGGTAATTTCAGTTCTTGCTTTCTGTTTGTTTATTTAAAGACGAGGTGCAGCAGGAATGAAGGCGAGCAGGCAGGCGGGGAAGAGAGAGGAGGAGGAAGCACTTTATTTATTTGTATTTAGTTGTTCACACTGGTGGCTTCCCCCTCACCTGCGACTGGAACCCAGGGGGGTGTGGCTGGCCGGCTTCTGAGGCCATTGACTTAACTGCTGCTCCACCAGGGGGCACCGTTTTTGTTTTTAATGCAACCAGAGTTCAGCTTTTCAACTCCAGACTGACACAGTGTGACCTTGCAGAGCCACGGGATGGGGGCGAGTTCCCACTGGGGGTTCCCTGGAGGGGACAGGCTTCCAGCTGCCCCGGGGTCCTCTGGGGAAAACCCCTGGTGTCCTGGGGAGCCCCCCTCCCAGTGTCCAGAGAGCCAGCAGAATGCAAGGAGCACTACGGAGAGAGTCCCCGGCGATCACTTGCCTGCTCAGAGCTGACCTCTCACCAGCTAAAGGGGATTAAGGATGAGCCCACCCACCAGGGTCAAGCCTGGGCCCCTTGGTCCCACCCCGACCCGCAGGTGTGGGCGGCAACAGGGGGGGCCCCTACCCAGGCAGGGACACCCCTCTGCACTGCGGGGGAAGAACCGGTTCACGTGAGCCTCCCTGCCAAGTCTCAGTTTCCCTCTGTGTTAGGGATCACCCTGCTATTCGGGTCGGGGTGCAGCCGGCTCAGAGCTGCTGCTCTCCTCCGTGGAACCTGGGGCTTCCCTGCTGACTCCCTTAAAGTCAGCAAAACGGTCACAGGGAAGTAGAAATTCACCCACCCGCTCCTAAGTCCTTCCAGTCGGTGGCTGGGCGGGGAGGGCCATGAAGGGGTGCGCGGGGTGTTGGGAGGAGGAGTTGGGCACACAGCAGGGGGGCAGGCCAGCGAGGGAGGGAGACTCAGCCAGCGGGCTCTTCAAAGCACCCTGGATCCCTCCAGCCCCTGCAGTCACGCTGGTTTCCTCCTCACTGCCCCCACCCCCCAACACACACACGCAAGGCGCAGCTCGGCCCGACCCCAGGGCCTTTGTACCCTCATCAGGGAACGGCCGGTGCTCTCGGTGCTGTCCCCCGGCACCTCCAGTGTCCACAGCCTTCCGAGCTGCAATGGGTGGAGAGCTCGACGTCCCTCGGCAGGTGAGGGAAGGCCAGGCTCCGCGGGGGAGGCCCGAGGGGGCGGAGGGCGGAGCCTGGACGCCCTGAAGGCATTTCCTCCACCCCAGCGGTCGGGCAGCCGGTGGGGCCCCCCAACGGGCGGCTCGTGCCTGTGTGGCAGCGGCAGCTGGGGCTTCTGGTGCCCAGCCCCCACCCAGCGTGGGGAGGGAGGGGGAGCAGCTGGCGCCTGGCCCCCCGCCAGCTGGGCTGGGGAGAGGCGGGGCCTGAGAGCGCCTCTCTCCGCCTCTAGTCTGTCTCTGTCTCCGTCTCCGTCTCTGTCTCTCTCTCCCGCTCTGGGGCCTGGGCTAGACCGCCCCGCACCTGCACACCCCTGTCGGTGGGCAGACGCCCCTGCTCCCCTTGGGTCTGCGGCCCGTCCATCGCTGGCTCCCAAAGCTTGTATTGCTTGCTTACTTGTGAATTATTTCACTCCCACGCTGCGGTCATTCGCACGCATCCGCTTCACATTCCCCAGATTGGGGGGCCTGGAAGCGGGGTGTCCTGAGCAGGGGGCAGTCCCAGCAAGTCAGGTCTGGGGTGGGGGCGCTTCTGGATGGTACGGGAAGGGAGGACGAGAGTCCCTGGAGGGCAAGTGGAGGACGGGAGGGCCCCAAGGGCCTGGGGCCAGGACCACCCTCAGCCCCGTCCCTGGTCCCCACCCCCGGGCCACACCCTTCCCCCCAGGGAGGCCCCACTTCGGAGGCGGGGGGGGGGAGACTGTGCTGAGAGCCCCTCTTTGCTCCCCCACCTACTCACCCTCCCACGCTTCAACCCACCAACCTCGTTGACAAAAGAATCCAATATCCGCCCAAGGCTCCGCTTAATCACCTCTGATTTGCATGTTTGCATATTAATGACAGCAGAACTGCTAATTTGGTCGAATTAGTTTAAAGGAGCAGAAACGCTGGAAATGAAGAGGGGAGAGGATAGTAAAGGGGTTCCCCCTCAGATCCCGGGGTCCCCACCCCCCAGGGGTCACGGTGTTTGCCCTCGATGCTAACATCGGATTCTGGAATTTTCGGCGGTGCCTCCATCCTGAGCACCCCATAGTGGGAAAATGTGGCCTCAGATTCCGAATCCAGCTAGCACCCCTACTCCCGCGTTCAGGCAGAAGCAGGGGTCTCCACCTCCAAGCCTCCCGCCCCCAGGGGCCGAGACGGCTGCGGGCGCCGCGCCTTCTTCCTTTCCCGTCCCAGTCGCCTCTCCCTGTGCACCTGTGCCTCCACGTCCCCATCGCGGAGCTGAAGAAACGGAGGCACAGAGCGGGGAGGCCGGGGTTCAGCGTCCCCCTCAGACCCCCCCTTCCGAAGGCCGCGGGGTGCTGGGGCTCAAGCCTGGGTGCGTGTTGGGAGGCGCGTCGCCACCCGGTGTTACGTCGCGGGGGCCAGGCCTTCCTAGGGAGGGGAGTCCGCACCCGGTGGAGCCAAGCCCGGGTTTGGGAACCCCAGAAACCCCCAAGTCGAGGGGACCCCCACTGAAGCAGAACCCTCCTGAGTCGGGCGCAGGGGTCCAACAGGAAGCATAGAGGGGCCTGAAAGACGGCGAAGCCCATCGCTCCCGGGACCGAAGCGCAGCGCAGTCGGCGCCGCCGCCGGTGTCCACCAGGGGGCGTCCGGCTCCCAGAAACCCGAGGCGGGCCGCCCGCGGGGCTCGGTCTGCGCACGTGCACGCCTGTGTGGCCACGTTTCGTCTTCTCGCGTGTTTGCACGCACGCGTGTGCGGCAGGAGCGCACACGGCTGCCAGGCGCTGACGGGTACAGGACGCGCAGGGACGTTCACGGCGCCCCTGCGGCTGGTGTGCCCGTGCGCGCGCGCGCGCCCCTTTGCACACGCAGACGTGTTTAAGTTTGCTCGTGGTGTGCAACGGCCGCGCAGGCCCGCGTGTTCGAGCCTCCTCTGTGCCGGGATCCGTGGCCCTGGCTTGGGCACACCAGGGCCTGGCAGGTTGGAAGGTGTCCCACCAGCTCACAGCTCGGGCACATCTCCGCGGTTCCCTGTCCTGGGGCAGCTGCTAGCTCTCTTTTCATTGCTCTGATCCCGGTGTGGGTTGCCGCTGCCTGTTCCCCAGGAGGTGCCAGGGAGGTACCCCAATGAGGTCAGATTCCAGCAGCCCCATGATCTGGGGTAAGCCGGACCCCAACAGCCCAGCTACAGTCAGCCAGCCCTGGACAGAAGGACCACATTACACACCATCCCCACCTGATTCTTCCCCTCCACTCCCAGGGCAGCCTGTCTCCTGAAGGGCTTGAACTCCTATTCATCCTGCAGGACCCTCTGCCATTGACCCCTTTTCTGAGATGCCTTCTTTGGTTTTCCTGGGTGTGAGTGGTACTCACTGCTCCCACGAGGACCTCGGGTGGTCCAGGGGGGACATGTCAGCAGACGGAAGCCTGTCATCCCTGGATATTCAAAGGTGACGCTCCAGGGACAAGTGAGTGTGTGAATGCAGAGGTTGGGGGTGGCTGGGGGGTCTTATGCAGCTGCCCAGGTGTCTCTGAAGTGACAGTACCTTTTGCTGTGTTCTTTCTAGGACCCTCCCTCCCTCTCCCTCCTCCCTCCCTCTGTCATCCCTGGCCCTGGCCACCGCCCTCCTGTTCTTGTGAGCCATCTCCTTGGCACCAGTGGCTGTGGGGTCAGTCAGCTCCATCAATCTCCTCTCACCCCTGCAGTCCCAACCCTGGACCCGGAAGGTGAGGAGGAAGTGGGGTCAGGCTTGGATGTCTGAAGTGCTGGGAGACCCGAGGATGGGAATGGGCTCTTCATCCAGAGCTGGGCGGTGAGACTTGGAAAGGGAAACGGGTCCCTGGGCTACCCTGGGGGTCAGGTCAGCAGGGTCAGAGGACAAGCGAGCCCTGGGCACACACTGCCCACATGACCTTCCCTGGGCCTCAGTTTCCCCAGAGGCACAGCCCCTCTGTGTCCAGACCTCAAGTCCAGACTTGCCCTTGGGAAAGCTCCCTGTATGGGCGGCCGGAATGAAGATGCTCCTCACCCTCATTTCTTACAACAAGGCCATCTGGCCGGGCACTGGTCCAGCATGGCAGAGGTTGCCCACGCCAAGTCCTCAAGCTCCCGACACTGCTTCTGGGAGATTCTACCGTGACCATTACTCAGGAATCCAGATGACTCCTTCTAGAAGTTTCCACCACGACTGCTTCTGGACCATTCCACAATCACTGCTACTCAGCAATATACCTGTTTCCAGATGGTTCCACCGAGAGTGCGTCTAAAGAGTCCATCCACCATCTGCTTCTAGAAGATTCCTCTGTCGCTACTACTCAGCAGAACACCTTACTTTTTCCAGACTATTCCCCGAGTACCGCTTCTGGATGATTCCCCCATTCCAGCTCCCAGGGCGGCAGGACCCAGAGTGGGGGCCTTTCTGTGTTTCCTTTACGGCAGATAGCAGGTGGCAGGCCAGCTTTCTCCTGTTGTCCAGGGTGGTTGGGACCACGCAGGGGGCAGTGCAGTGGGCGGGGGCCCGGAGGTCGATGAGTCCGGCCCTGCGAGGAGGACACAGGACATTGATCGCTAAGTGCGTTTGTATAGATCCCTGGACAGGTAGCCTGGCCTGTGGGGATGGAAGGCAGTGCCAGAGCCCCCGGGGGACCTGGAGGTGGAGTGCGGGGCTGCCGGTGGGTGCAGAGTACCATCATCTCTCAGGCTGCTCACTTGCCATTTTGAACCTCAGTTTCCCCACTTGAGCAACGGCGAAATGATGCACATATCAAGGCGGGTTGCAATGGGCCTCACTTTTCAGACTAGGCTCAGAGAGGTTAAGCTGCTGGCCCAGAGCTGCACAGCTTGGACATAGTGGTGCCGGGTGGGGGGCGGGGGCACGGCTGTGCCGTCAGAAAGCCTCCTTTCTCCGCGGCGTCTTTCCTTCTACAGGCGCTGGAGGGAAGCTGGGGTCCAGGGCCTGATTTCGGGGCTCGGGGCCCTGGCCCTCTAAGAGCCTGGATTTGGCGCCTCCTCGAGTTCATCGACCTTGCAGCCTTGGAAACGCGATTAGATTACCGGGGGTGGGGTGCCCGCGCCTGATGGGGACACGGAGACGGGGCGCTGCGTGGCTTTTGGAAACAGGCTCCTCAAGGGTGCTGGGCCCTGGGGGCACCCCCACTCCCGGCACAGCCGTGGGTAATGGGTGCACTCATCTTGTGGGTTTGGAAACTGAGATGCAGAGAGGGGTGCGCCTTTTATTGAAGGCCTCTTGCATTCCTCCTACAGCCACCAGAGAGAAATGGGTGGTCAAGTTTATTGTTACACCTTTCCCCCCTGCTCCCGAAAAGCCTTCTGGTCCTGGAGGGGCAAACACGTGGAGAGTGTGTGTGTGTGTGTGTGTGTGTGTGTGTGTGCGTGCGTGTGTGTGTGTGTGTGTGTGTGTGTATGGCCCCATCCTACAGATGGGGAAACTGAGACCAGGACACACGGCAGCAACCTTATTCCCAGGGCACCTCCCTGTTGGGGAAGGGACTGGTTTTGGGGGGAACTAGCCCTTCCCCAATCTTATCCCCTTCTGCACTGGGGTGGGGTGCTTGACCTTGGGCGGCTGGGGGTGCCCCCTCCACCACCAGTGTGTGAAACATGTCCAGAGAAAACTCCTCTCATCTGGGACATTCCCCCCGGCACCTACTGTGTGCCCCTGGCAGATGGAGCACAGCTCTGGGGTTCGGGCACAGCTCCCCCAGAAGTTTCTTCAGAGCCCAGTGCTGAAAATGCTCACAGTGAAGGTCTGCTGATGGACTAACGAGTGGCCGCCAGCAGGAAAGAGAATGACTGACAGTCAGCCCAAGTCACTCACACTGGCCTGGGACACTTGGTGAAGCTCCTGGCTTCCTGGTCCCCAAAGCTCCGTCTCTGGGACCTTCCCAACTCCCTCAACAGCCTGGGGAGCAGGACCCAGGACAGGCCATTCTACAGAAGGGAAACTGAGGCACGGAGGTGGAGGGCCTCAGAGCCCGGGTCCATCCTTGTCTGACTGAAGGCCTTTGGCGTGGATTTCTGAGGCTCTACGTGTGGGGAGACTGAGGCACGGAGCATTAGAGGCGCCTGGGTCTGGCTGAGCTGCCTTGGGGGCCCGGGAGGTGGTGTCTGCAGGAGCGGAGGTCGGCTGGGGTTGGGCCAGAGACACACATGGGTCCCGGATGGCTCATGCGGGCCACCTGCCTGTGTCTCCCCCACCCCTGGGGGCCCCCAGTGCTCACCTGTTTTCCCCTCACGTCTCTCTCCCTGTCTCCCTATCTCTGCCTCTCTCCATCTCTCTCCATGTCTATCTCCTCACATCTGTCTCTATCTCCGCCTCTCTCTGTCTCCATCTCTCTCCATCTCTGTCTCCACTTCTCTGTGTCTGTCTCTGTCTCTCTCCCTCTCTCTGCGTGTCTCTCCTCTCTGTCTCCATCTCTCTCCATCTCTGTCTCCACTTCTCTGTGTCTGTCTCTGTCTCCCTCTCTCTCCATGTCTCTCCTCATCTCTGTCTCCATCTCTCTCCATCTCTGTCTCCATCTCTTTCTCTCTCACTCTCATCCCCACTCCCCTCCTATCTTTCCCAGGAGCCATTAGCAGTGGTCTCTCTGGTGTCCCCACCCCAGCTGTGAAGCCCCTCATGGGGACATTCAACACTCAGGGCCACAAAGCCTTTCCAGGCTCCACATCCCCCTCCATGTGGCCTCCTGGTCTCTCCCTTTAGACAATTCCAGCAGGTCTGCCCCAGGCAGGCTCCGGGGAGTGAGCAGGGACACAGGACACACTGCCAGCCCCGGCGGCACTGCAGGGTGAAGGAGGGATGAGATGAAGCCAGCAGTGCCTCCCTACCACCCCTTCCTTGTCAGGGCCTCCCCGACTCCTGCTGGGGAAACTGAGGTATGGGTGGGGCAGGGGGCCAGAGGGAGCCCAATGGCTCCTGGGTGTCCCCTTGCTGAGTAACGGTGATGCCTCCAGGGAGGTCTTGGGCTTCCCCACCCGATGGGCTCTCCCTGGCCCCTCTGTCCCCCAGAACCCCTAGGTCAGGCTCCTCCCATTCGCCCCCAGGTTAGGGTCCCCTGAGGGATCCCAGACTCCCCAAAGTTCCCCCCATTCTCCTCCAGTTCTACCCAAGTCACCCAGGCCAGGCTCCCCAGTCACCCCTAGACCAGACTCCCCAACACCCCGGGCCTGTCTCGCCTATCCCCTGCCACCCCCAGATCAGGGTTGGGGGCGCAGCTTTCACCTCCATCCTCTGCCCTATCCTGAGGAATCAGGATTAGAGGCAGCTCTTCTCAGTGGGGTGGGACCTGTGGGGGTGACTCCTGAGCATGGGGGGCAGTGGCCAACTCATGCCTGGTTGCAATTCCAGGGCCAGGTGCCCGCTGGACACACAGATGGACGCCGAGGACCCAGCAGTGAGCTGCCAGGCCGGCCAGGCTCCCAGGCTGGGGGCGCGACAGTGAGTTCCCAGGGCCCTCGCCAGCGCCAGTCAGCCTGGAATCAGGGAGGGCTTCCAGGAGGAGGTGGCACTCGGGCCTGGAGGGGACAGGGCATTGGGCAGGGCCTCGGGCCATGGTGAGGACTAGGGTCTTTTCCTGGAAGGCACTGGGGAGCCACAGCAGGCTTTAGAGTAAGGGAAGGGTGTGGAAGGGGTGATCTTGTTACAGGAGCCCACTGCTTGTGGGAGGGAAGGGATGTGGGCGCAGGTGGGAGGCTGGAACTCAGAGGGGTGAGGAGAAGTGGGGTGACCCTGACTCTCTGGGGGAGACGGGCAGCCAGGAAGGGGTCCCGGTCACAAGCCGTGGCCCTGCTGGACCCTTCGAAGCAGTAATTAAAGGCTCCCAGCGTCTCCACGGCGTGATGTATGTGTGCCTTAACTAATCATTTATTAGGTCACTGATAGTTCGTCAATATTAATTCATTTATTTAAACAACTCTGCTCCGTAATGAAGATGTTGCTGGAGAGGGAAGGCTGGAGGGTGGTGGGGCCGGGACACAGGGATGGGGCTCAGACTGGGTCTGGGGGTCTCTGGGCCAAAGGCCCCCAGCAGGTGAGGGTCACAGGACACAGGTCGCTGCGGGAGCTGAGCCCTCTGGAGGCGGGGGCGGAGGTGGGGCAGATCCCCTGGGGAAGACCACAGGGAGGCTGCTTCCCTTTCTGGATCCCCGTCTGCCTGGGGCACCCCGCCCACTGTCCCTGCCCGCCTGGTGTCTCTGTCTGCGGACACTTAGGAACAGGACCCGCACAATGTCTGCTTCTGCTCCAGAGTTCCCATGGCTTCCCAGTGCCCCAGGAAAAAATCCATGCTCATCTGGGCTGGCGGACCTCCCTGCTGCGCCCCCCAATCCCAGTCCCAGCCCCCAGCGCATCTTTTCCACCTGCGGTTCTGACTCATTTTCCTTCAAGCGTTACTGCTTCTGAACTTGTCTGGAGCCTGGAGTTTGCCTGCGTTTGCTTGTTGATCGGTGCTCCTTGCCAGCCTCACTGAGGTGACAGGAGTGACTGTGTCTGACTCCTGTGACGTGCAGCAGACACTTCGGGGCCCTCCTTGACCGTGGGTGAGTGCCCAGTTCTGTGCCCTCGAAGTAGCCTCCTGAGTCCCCTCCCACACCTGGGGGGTCGGGCTGAGCCTGAGCAGAGAGATTGACCCTCTTCTTCCGAACCTCCAGGGGGCCCTTCACCTTTAACTCACTCACTCTCCCTTGATCGGCTCAGCTGGGGGACCCAGTCGGAGACCCAGGACCTGTAAATACAGGAGGACGGTCTCCCATGTCCCTCAGTTCAGCCTGTGAAAGAAACCTGCCCCGAGATGGGGTGGGGAACAAGGTGTGAAGATCCAAACCTCTGCATCATGGGTCCCGCTGGGCTTCTGGTGTCTCAGGGGTCTGGGGCTCGGGAATCTCAGACGCCGGGGTCTGGGGCTCGGGAATCTCAGACGCCGGGGTCTGGGGCTCGGGAATCTCAGACGCCGGGGTCTGGGGCTCGGGAATCTCAGACGCCGGGGTCTGGGGCTCGGGAATCTCAGACGCCGGGGTCTGGGGCTCGGGAATCTCACATGCCGGGGTCTGGGGCTCGGGAATCTCACATGCCGGGGTCTGGGGCTCGGGAATTTTGGGATCTAGCATCTGGGTCTTGGGAATTTCAGATTCTGGGATCTGGCACTCGGGGGTTTCAGATTCTGGGATCTGGCACTCAGGGGTTTCAGATTCTGGGATCTGGCACTCGGGGGTTTCAGATTCTGGGATCTGGCACTCGGGGGTTTCAGATTCTGGGATCTGGGACTTGGGGGTTTCAGATTCTGGGATCTGGCATTTGGGGATTTTGGGATCTTCAGATCTCAGGAGACTGTGATTTTCAACTTTTGCTTCTTTGCGCTCCTGCAGAGATCAGAGGGGCTGCAGAGGGCAGTGGGCACCATCCGCTGAAGAATTCAGGTCTTTGCTGGAGGGAACCTCTCCCTCTCCTTCTCCTCAGAGCCCCACTGCCTGACCAAAGGGGAGTCACGGGCATCCTCTGAGGGCCTGTGTCAGGGAGCCCTCTCTGCACATACAGTCACCGCCTGTCATCCACACGATCACAACAGCCTTCTTACAGAAAGGGAAACTGAAGCATGAGCGGTTTGGGCAGTGGCTGGAGGTCATAGAGTAAGCAAGCGTCCAAGCTGGGATTCAGCTGGCCTCTGGTCATTTCTGCACCTGGTACCCACAGCCCTCTCCTGCTCTAGAACCTGCCAGGGCTCCCCAGGGCCCACGGGGTCATGTCCCCCTGCTTGCCTTGCAAAGTCCCACGGAAGGCTGAGCCCTGCCCCCCGGGGCCTGGGTGCCTTGTCTGCAGAGCCTCAGCTCAGCACGTCAGTGGGACATCCACGAGGCCTGGGGAGCTGGCCAGCGGCTCTCTCAGCCCTACAGGCTGCGGCTCTTCTCCTGGGTTGGGAGCGGGGATGGAGGGCTGGGCCTGGGAGCCCGCTGTGAGAGGAGAGGCTGGAAGGGTGAGGAGGGTGATTGCCGAGGGAGATGGCAGGGAATTCCTGCCCAGGGGCCCCAGCAGCCATTGAGTACCTACTGTGTACACAGGTGACAAGCACGCAGGTGGGTGGCACTGGTGGCTGTCGGTCCCATCATGTGCCCATCTGGTCCTGCACACAGCAGGGCCGCCTCCCAGAGCAACCCGAGGCGCCTGCTGTGCGGGGCAGGGGACCTGCAGAAGGAGGGCCTCCTGTGGTTTCTCAAACAGCTGCAGGGACCGGGTGGTGGGCCAGCGGGAACCCTGGCTGGTCCATGGGGAAGCCCCCCGCGCCCAGGGTCTCCGGGTGCGCTGACAGGGTGGGAGGCGGCTGCCAGGACATGAAAGTTAACGTCCTCTTAAACAGACTTAATTAGTGTTTTCCATTCCCACATAAATTAGCCGTGGCCGGCCACGGAGCGGGGAGGCCGATCGATGCGCAGCTGGACCAGGGCGGAAGCTCTCCGCTCATTCGTCTCATCTCCCCGACTGATAAGAGCTCACAGCTTCATCTTCTCCAACCCGCCTGCGGTGGGGGCGGGCCCTGGAGGCGGGGCCTCTTCCCGAGCCTCAGTTTCCACCTCCGCGACACGGGGCGAGGCTCGCAGGGGACGAGGGCCCGGCCGCACTAAGCAGCCACTGATTTCATCCTGGCTGGGGGGGCCAGGCTTTGGTGCGGTGCTGTGCTATGTTCCGGAGGGGCGGGAAAAGTGCTGCACCCCAGACACTGTGCAGGCAATCCCAGGACCTCAGGAATCACGAGTCTGTGGTTTGAGGCGAAGGGCGTGGGCAGTCCGGCGGCCCTCCCTCTGGACAGTCGCGTCTGCAGACACTGACGTCCAAGGTCTGGGGGCGGGACAGGCGTCTTCAGAAGCCCTCTGACTGGGAGCTGGGGCCCCGCATTCCCGCACATCTACACAAAGCATTGTGAATACCTCCTGGACACTGGGGGGGGACCCAGGGAGACCGACCACCTGTTGTGACCTCTGTCCCTGGGAGAGACAGAGGAAAGAATATTTAATCAGGAAACCGTGGGGGAGTCAGGGAGGACTTCCTGGAGGTGGGAGCATTTGGGCTGAGGAGAATGGAAGGTGTAGGGTGAATGGAGAAAGGGCCCCCAGCAACCGGACCCACAAGAGTGGGGGATAGGAAGTGGGGTGGGGTGGGGCGTGGCCTCAGGATGTGGCTTCTGGGGCGTGGTTCCTCTGCATATGAGCATGGTCTGTGGCTGGGGCGTGGCTTCGAGCCCTTGTGTGGCAGCTGGTGGGCTTGGCCAAGGAGAGAGCTTTGAAGGAGGGCCTGGTTAGGAGAGAATAATTAGTGCAAAGGCCCGGGGGCAGCAACAGCAAAATGGCCTGTGGCAGAGGCAGAGGGAAGGTCCCTCTAGTTGGGTAAAGTGGGCCGTGGGATTTGGGTTTTACTGGGAAGGGAGGGAGCTACGGGGGCGCTTCCGGCAGGTGGAGGCGGGTTGGGGCGAGCAGTGCAGTTTGCCTTGGGAAAAGTCCAATGTCAGTGTTCTAGTGGGGACAGGCTGTGGGAAGGCCGGAGGGGCAGAAGGGCAGCTCTGTGTGGGTAAAGACCCGAGAAGTGGCCGGGTGAGGGATGGATTTTAAAAAGGGGTTGGGGTGCCCCCTGGTGGCATAGCAGATAAGTTCACTGCCTCCACTGATGCAGTCGTACATCCCTAGGACCCAGGTTCTCATCCTGCAGGGGGAAAAACGAAGATGAACTGTGAAATAAATAAATCTCTCTTCCTCTCTGCCTGCCTGCTTGCCTCTGCACCTTCATTCCTGTCTGCACCTTTCCTTCAAAAAATAAAAGGGGGTTTGGGAGAATCAGGAGATACCCCCACCCAGCAGGGTCTGGGGCAGTCTCCACCCTGCCCTGTGCATCTCTCCAGCCCCATACGGGCTCGTGGGGAGTCTTGGGCACTGGCTTCCGGTGGGGGGAATTATTATTCATAAACAAACTTCAGGCCCCCAAGTCCTCCCTCAGGCCTGGAAGCCCCAGCACTGGGTTCATACCAGGCATCCAGCACCCGGTCCAGATGGGGGTGGGGGGCTGGCCCGGACTCCTGGGATCGAAGGTGTCTCTCTCTGGTCTCTGTCTCCCCATTAGCAAAACAGATGTGACTTGGGCAATGGGGCAGCCCGGGCCTGGGGGTCTGGGTGAAATCATTTGGGGCGATGGGAGCTGGCCTGCTGCCCACCCTTCCACTAGACCCTCACTTCTCGGCGCAGGCTGCCCCCTTGCCTGGCCCCGACTCCTCCAAAGCCTGGATGTGGAAGAGAGGGAGGGGCAGGGGCTGCCCTCCCCCTGGGCGCCCCGTTGGGTGGTCTGCTCTGGGCCACTGTGGCTGTCAGCCCCACGCCCCCAGCTCTGAACTGGCCAGTGTGACTGGTCTGCCCGCCTCTGAGCTGGCACAGCCTCACCCTTTCAAGGCCGGGGAGCTCACCCCCTCCCCTGCGCCCACAGGCTGCCCGAGCTTTGATGCCTGTCAGGCCCGGGCTGGGGGCTGTGTTGGTTCTGAGAAGAGGAGACAGTTCCCAGAAACCCTGGATCCTGAGAGACTCCCTTCCCTTCTCAGAAATGCTCCCCCACGGGTCCACAAACAGACCTGAGCAAGGAACGCAGGCGGCCACGGGCAGGGGGCTCAGGGGCCCAGATCGGGCCCACAGTCACCCCCATCCTTCCCCTCCATATCCACGTCCCCCGCCCAGGTTTCCTACTCAGCACAATTGGGGGCTCTGTCCCGTCCCCAGTCCTGCAGGGTCCCCTCACGCTGGGGGGGCGACATCAGGACCTGTAGCTCCTTCCCCACCCCGAAGGTCACCCTGAACACAAGCGGCCCCTCCAAAGTGGGTCGCTTCTGGGTCACCCCAGGTGTCCTGACTGCCCACAGCTGCTACTGGCCGTCCCCGGGCCCACCTAGGTGTCCCTTCCAGAAGAAGTGGGCGCTGTGCCCTGGGGGTCACACTCAGGCTCCATCTCTGAGTACAGGGTGTCCTCCGCCCACGTGTGGGGGTCACCCATGGGGGAACCCCGACTCTACTGCTCTGTCACCCTAGACGGCATGTCCTCCCTCTCCGGCATCAGGGTCCCTGCCCATTTCGTGTCACAAGTGCTGCCGAGGATGTGGGACACTCAGTGCCCTCGTGGGTGACTGTGGAATGTAACCTGGTGTTCTAGAAAGTTCCCCAGGGCCAGCCGGGCACCTTCACAAAGTTGTGCCATCACCTCCTCCCAGTTCCAGAATCTTCTGTCACCCTGAAGGCAGCCTCGTCCCCCCAGCGTCCCCCCAGGCCCCCTCGTCTGGGGTCCTCTGTCCTTCATGTGTCCCGGCCGTGGACTCACCTCCCGTGGGGCCTGTGTGTCTGGGTCTCTCCCTGAGCGCCGTGAGGTCAGGGTCCCCACGTGGGGACGAGTGTCAGGGCGTCCCTGCTGTGCGTGCGGGGATGCTCTGTTGGAAGGACTTGTGTGTCCCTCTTCCCTGTGGACACGGCTGCGAGTCTGCCATGTGAACACATGGATCCAAATGCCAGAGCCTGTTTCCTGTCCCAGGTGGTCCGGTCTGGACCCTGCAGGTCCTGTGGTCATTCTGTGCTTATTGTTTTGTTTTTTGCTTATTTTTCTTTAAAGGAAGGTGCAGGCAGGAATGAAGGCGAGCAGGCAGGCAGGGAGAGAGAAGAGGAGCAAACGCTTCACTCGTTTTTCTTTCGTTGTTCATTTTGGTTGCTCCCCGCTCACCCGGGACACGAACCCCGGTCCTTGGGCTGTATGTGGACTGCGCTCGGCCAGAGGCAGCAGACGCAACCTCTCCTCCACCAGGGCGCCTCCATGCTTATCTTTCTTCACAGCCTCCAGACACCTTCCCACAGCGGCCATCCCGTCACAGAGCTCACTTTCACCGTCATCCTCCAGCTGTGAGCCCGGGCCCTTAGGCCAAGCTCCGTGCAGCTCAGCCACACACTCCTGCAGATGCCTCTGTGCTTTCTTTTGCCTCAGTTTCCCCATCTTCTCCAGCAGTGGCAAAACCCTTTTATTCAAAGGTTCAGTTGGCAGAAGGCTGGTGCTCAAATGGACGAAATAGGGGTCTCTCCTCCAGGTGGGGGGTAGGTGGGCGGCGGGAGCAGCCCGGGAGGGCTGTGACCAGACACCACCAGCTTAGGGCCTTCAGGTCACACGTGTGGGCGCCGTCTGCTCCTGAGTCACCACTGGGTTCTGTCCAGCACGGGTTAGGACTGACCCTTGAGGCTCCTGGGTCCCCAGCCTCTCCCAGCCTCTCGGGGTGCCGCCTCCTGGGTCCTGCCCTCCCTGCATCCTCACCGCCAGCATCTTCCATCTCTGACTGTCCTCCTCTTCGCAGGCCGCCCCTCTCAGGGTCCCACCCACTGTTCCCCCTGCAGAGTCCCTCTTCCAGGGAGGGGACGCATCCTCAGAGTCCACGGATTAGAGGTGCATCTCTCTGGGGGCCACTCCTCAGTCAATCTCAGAGGACACTCCGACCTGTCCTCCCCGATCCCGTGGGGGCTGGGACACCACTCAGGGCACCCTCGAGGCTGCCAGAGCCTCTGTGATGAAACCGCTCCCAACTCCCTCCCTTCACTCATCGCGCATCAGCACTTATTGAGTGCCTTCTGCATACCGGGTCTCTAAGCAGGGCCAGTGTGTGGGCTGCCCCAGCGCGTGCCCAGGGCTCCTGCCAGCTCCAGTCACCCTTGAATTTGTCTGCCTTCGTGGCATCCCAGGCACACAGGATGTGTGCAGTCCTGTGTCCCTCTGGTTATGGCTGTCTCCTCCGCGTCCGCCGGCTCCCCGAGTGGCTGTGGAATCGGTCACACGTCCAGAATGCGATGGAGACAGGGAGGCTCAGCTTCTTGGGGCGACGAATCCAGACACACATCTCTGGGAGATGCCGAGCCTTCCTCCTCTCTCGTCCTGCCTGCCCGCCTGCTCGCTTTTATTCCTGGGCACCTGTCCTTTCAACAACGAAGTGACCACAGCTGGTCTTGCGCCCCCCCCCACAAACCCGTCATCGGTGCTCAACATCCACGTTTCCAATTTCTCTCCACTTACAATGACATGCACAAGCCCCGGCTGGTGGCAGGCACTATGTCACCGTGGGAGGAAGGAAGACACTCAGTATTTTATCACCTCCGTGATGCCTCCTCCCAGCTTTCCCAACCAGCGGCCTTGCCTTTTGTTGTCATGTCTGCAAGCCCGGCCGCCAGGCCCGGCTCTGGAGGCCAGAGACGGTCTGGACCTGGCAGACAGACGTCCCCAGCGAGACAGAGGAGAAAGGAGGAAGCATTTCACACACCAGGCCCTCAAGATGGGCAGAGTTGCTGTGGCCAAAAGGCAGTTTGGAGAGGCCCCGAGGGGCGGTGAGGGGTCTGTCACATCTCTTAAAAACCAGAGACGCCCTGCCCATCATTCAGAGTTCACGGAGGGTTTGTGGCGTGGCCGTGAGCAAGCCGGCTGAGTGTCTGCGCCGCTGGGGCAGGGCAGCCGCAGGGCTGGAGCGGAGCTTCCAGGGACCCCAGACACGAGAGCCTTGTCCCACATGAGGGGGCCCCTCGCCCTGCACACCCAGCCATGTCCAGCCTCTAAGTGCTCCCCAGAAGCCCCGCTGACCTGGTCCCACGGTCCCCTGCTGCCTGAGCACCCGGAGAATTCTCCTGCGGCCCTGGCACAGCCTGACCGGCGAGGATACGGGGAGGAACAGCCGAGGGTCAGGCAGCCAGATCAATAACTGTCAGCTGGCGGGGCGGCGGAAGCCCGGCCTGCTGTCCCCCTACCCCACCCTGGTAGAAGGTGGATAAGATGGGGGGACCCTCTTGAGTGAAGCCAGGCAGCGGGGGCCCTGGGGCGCTCCTATCTGCGGTGGAAAAGCCGAGTTCCTGAATTACTCTGACGGGCAGCGCCGCCGGCCTCCCCCGAAGCCTTTAATAGCCTGGGCCTAATGTTTTATTGTTGGTTTTAAAAGTGTAATTAGTTCAAGTGTAAACAGAAAAAACCTGCTTAATTAAGAATTTTGAAACAGCGGCAGAAAGTGGCGGCGGAAGCATCGGCCAGGCCCAAGCTGCTTTCAGAAAATCGATGGGGCAGAGGCCGCGGGTGGAGGGGACGGCGGGCGGGGGCGCAGGGGTGTCCGGACCCCACCACGCCGCCTCGGAGGGAGCCGCTCGCCCGCAGCCCCGGGGTGCGGCCCCGGGGACCCGCCGGTTTACGACAGGGTCTCGCCCGGTGCCTAGTGATTTTTACGCATTCGTGGAGATGGCAGTTGGCAGAGACAGGCAGATTAAGGAGCCTTGATGGGTGACTGGAGGCGACTCCTGTGACCCTGGGGCTGGCTGGGTGGTGGGAAGCCCCTTCCCTGCCTGCGGGGGGGCCCTGGCTCTGCACCCCGCTTGGGCTGGGAGGTGCCGAGTGACCGCTTGATGTGGACATGCATACGGCATCGGTGGGCCCATGCCGGGTGGTCCCTTGGTCACCTCTCGGCCCATGTGATATGTCGTCTGCCTGTGTGGATGCCCTCAAGGTCAAGGGTCCCGGCTTCAGGGCAAATCTGCCGCCCCTGGGGACCAGGAATGGGTGGGGCGGTGCTGGAGGGCTTGGGACAGATACCAGGAGGGCCTGTCAGCTGGCCCCAGTCCCCAGGCTGCCCCGTTACCTGCCGAAACCTGGAATGCGGCTGCTCCGAGCATCACGGACTGGATACCGTGAGCAGGTTTTAGAGGACGCAGGTCTTGGGGCTGGAATCAGGGTGGGGGACACGCTGGGGCGTTGAGCGTGGGTGCTGGCCCCATGCCGGTGCCCTTGTCAGCGCATGAATTGCCCCTCGCCCCTCTATGCTCTTTTCTGAGGACATGACTGGCCTTTTGGAGGCAGGTGGAGGCTGCAGGCTGGTGGCCATCCTTGGCCTCAGGAATTGAGACGGTGGGAGTCTCCTCCACTTCCGTGATGGAGACCGGGACCCATCCGGGTGTCCAGCCTGCTGCTCCCGCCAGAGCCGCGCTGGCCCCTGGTGCCAGGAGGTACCCCATCCTTACTGGTTGCTGCCATGTGAGGACCTGCCCCCAGCCTGGTGTGGGCACCCTGCTTGCTCAGGCCCCACAGTGTCCCCGCGTGGGCTCTGTCTGCTCCTGGCTCCAAGGTCCAAGCCCTGGAGGAACCGCCAGGGAGGTTCTGGGGTCCAGCTTTAGAGAGAGAAGAACCGAGTGTGCAGGACACAGAGGCACCTACAAGGGGCCTTGGGCCGCAGGTCCGGGATTCTGGACAGAAAAGGCCTCCGGTGGCAGTTTTCTGGGAATCAGAGAGGCTGAGACAGCTGCCTGAGGCTGTGAGGCTGTGTGTTCGTGTTAGGGGGACCTGCATCTTTTCCTGCCATGGCCCCATCTCCCTTCCTCAGGCACAGACAGGATGGGGGCCCCTTGCTTGGCCTCCCTTGGGGCTGGGGTCTCTGGGCTGGCCCCCCAGCTCCCAGAAGAGAAGGCTCGGGTGGGTCATCAGTCACCTCCAGACCAGCAATCAGCTGGACTCGGTTTCTCTTCTGTGATCAGGAGGTGAATGCTGGGGGACAGGGGGGCAGTCATGTGCTGAGACCTCCAGGGTCCTCTGAAGACAGGGGTTGGGGGTCTGCATTTGGGGGTGTCTCTCTGCCTTCTCTCTGTGTCCCTGGGCTTTGTATGTCTTTGTGACTTAGTTCTTTGAATCCTCTCCTTTTCATCTCTCTCTCTGTGTCTCTGACTCTTTCTCCCTGTCAGAATCCAAACGAGGACCTGTGCTCTCCCCCAGAAAACACCCACACCCTGGAACATAGGCCCAGCCCTGGAGCCCAGAATGGGACTGGGCTGGGCCCCTGACACCCCTACTCCAGCCTTCATTGGGTTTCCTTTATCTGCAAAAGGCATGTGCAGGTTTGAAGATGCTCCCAATATGTAAAAGGATGCATGTCCCTGGGAAAATCCAACTCTGGTCTCCGGGCCTCCATTGCCTCTGGGGTCCCTGACCCCCATCCCTCCCAGCTTCCTGTGCACTGTTTGGCCCTTTGACATCTGTGAGGTAGGGTCTGTGGTGTGGATGAGCTGACCCCTCAGCTCCCTCCCCTTTTCCTACCCTGGTTTGAAGCTCCCTCCAAGTGAGACCGGGCAGAATTTTCAATCCCTCTGAGAATCAGGGCCTTCATCTGCAAAGTAGCAATGATCTTCAGGAAAGAGCTTGTGTTCCTTGAGCAGGGCTCCCTTAGCACACAAGATGCTGTGGGTGTGAGAAAAAAAAAAAAATTTAACCCACATGACCAGGTCACAGAGAGACAGCTACAGGTAAGGCTTGATCCAGCAGCACAGCCTGGTTCACAGGAACCCAAGAGGGCAGCCAGAGGTGTCTTCCTTCCCTGGGTCTCAGTAGGAGATGAGAAAAGGGATGAAGACAAGGAAGGGGGGAGGAGAGAGAGAGAGAGAGAGAGAGAGAGAGAGAGAGAGAGAGAGAGAGACTCATCTCTCATTTCTCTCCAATTATCTCTAAGCAGAAGTTCACTCTGATTGGACAGCTGGGGTCACATGACTACCCCTTTTGTACCTGTGACTTCTTCAGGAAAGGGAGCCAATGTTATAATGCCGTGGGGTTCTTCCTTCCTGAGGGAGAGGTGGAGGATTGGGGGAAGGCAATAATGCCTGTACAGCTGGGTCTGACCCACCACAGACCCACCCATCCCTGATCAGCTCCAAGTTTTGTGCCCCCAGCAAATATACCTCCTCCTTCAGGCAGCCTTCCTTCCTTGATTTCTACCCCTGAAGTTCACCAGCTGAAATCTACCCCGGCCAAACGGGGCTGGACGTGTCCAACTCTAGTTATGCTTCTCCAGGCTGGGAGTCTCTAGCCATGTCCCCCCACCCAACTTTTCAGTATATTCTGCTTTCCTCTGGTCTGATTGTGGCCCAGGCTACTGGAGGTCTCTGGTGGGAGCCAGAATCAGGTGCCGGGCAGCTGGGCCTCCTGCTGCCCATCCACATGGGCACACTGACTGGTGGCTCTGGTTCCAGCCCACACTCTCCACCCCACAGAAAGGGGCTGGGATGGGCACCTGGCCACCAGCCCACAGAGTCACCTCACCTACTCCTGGTGCAGGAGGGGCTGCATTGGGACCCCAGAGACAGAGAGACAGACAGAGATAGAAAAGGCGGGCTGGAGGGCAGAAAGGCATCAGATGCATCCATGACTCCTGTCCCTCTTGTCTCCGCCTCCCTGTGTCTTCATCTCTCCCTGTGTCTCCATCTCTCCATCTCTCCCTTCGTAGAGATCGGAGGCAGCTGCTCATCTGGATGGCAGTGGAGACGGGAACAAGGAACCCCAGAACTGGGGGGACCAGTGAAACGCCAGTAAACAGATTAGATGCCTGATGTCCCAGCATGAAAGTCGGGCAGCAGTGTCCCAAGGAGAGCCTCGCTGGGTCCTGATGTCCCCTGGGCCACACACACACGTGACAAGGTTATGTTCTATCTGCAGGCTGCACATCCGGGCCACAGAGGTTTTGTATGAACTGAGAAATCATTGAAGCGACTAGGGATGTATCTGCTTGAAAGGAGAAGGAAAGAGCAGGTAGGTCCTACGTTCTGGGGGAAAACTCTTTAGTCCCCAGACATCCCTGCATCCAGCAAACCCCTCTCCACCCGGGTCCCGATTTATCCAGGAATGTCACAGTGCCCCTTGGCCTCTGCTTAAGAGGAAACCTGGGGGTACACTGCCATCCAGAACTCACATGGGCTTTGTCCTCACTGCAGGGTAGGATGTCCACCTTGCAGATGTGTTGGAAAATGCCGACAGCAGCAGGGAAAAGAACATCGCCCTCGCCTTCTGTCCCGGATGGAAAGGCTTCCCCCTTATTTCATGTCCATGCAGGCCCTTCACCTGGGGCTGTATGTGGAAGAGGGTCTTTGCAGAAGGAACTGAGTAAGACTCCCTAGATGGAATCATTCTGGATTTAGGGTGGACACTACATCGAAGGAGACTGAGTGAGAGGCGCACAGAGGAGCCAGATAGGAAGGGTGGGGCCACAAGACGGGGATGCTGGCTCCGCCAACCTGGGGGAGCAGAAAGCAGGTCGCCCCTGGGTGCCCTGGAGTAAGCAGCCCTGGCACCATCTTTAACAGGGCTTTTTTTTGTTTTTTTTAAGGAGAGGTGCAGGCAGGGATGAAGGCGAGCAGGCGGGCAGGAAGAGAGAGGAGGAAGAAACATCCGTTTCTCTTATTTAATTGCTCACCTTGGTGGTTCCCTGGCCCCGGGATCAGAACGCAGGTCCTTGGGATACATGTGGTCATGCTCCACCAGGGGACACTGTTTCCATTAGAAGCAGTGCTGCAAGGCGCCACCTTGAAGACCGACCTCCAGAGTTCCTGCAGGACACGAGGCAGTAGGGGGCGTTCTTGTCAGTGCACATGCTAGTGCACATGCTAGGCGTCTGCTTCACTTCTCCAAAGTGCGTGTGCTTCCTTGTTTTTCAGCATGACGTGATGTCCCTGCAATTCCGCTCCAAGCATGCACCCCCAGAATGGAAAAGAGGTGTTGGAAAATGTGTATGAATCTTCTCAACAGCCATGAGGTGGAAACCACCCGGATGTTCAAGCGTGCGTGGAGGGAGACACCCCAACCTTCTACAGAAAGGAGAGTCTGACCTTCATTCCCATGCGAAGTGACCTTGAGGACGTGTGCTCAGTGCTATCAGTCCAGCTGGGCTCCCCATGCCCCACTGATGTCCTTCAGCCCCACCTGTGACCCTATCACCCCCCCAAGTACTCCTGCCTCCAGCGACTGGCACAGAGGGGACATAAGTGCTGACTGGAAGACAGGGAGACAGACATATGGACAGGAGGGACACAGGTGGATGGACAGCCCAAAGGATGGACATTGGGTGGAGGATGGATGAGAGGAAACACCTGGAGAGCTTGGGACAGGGTCATAGAAAGCGATCAATGAAGTGTTAGCTTGTGGGAGGTGGGTTAGGTTTGGTAGTCAGCGGATGAGTGACTAAGTGGTAGGAGGATGAGTGAAAGAATGAAGACACCGTACGCCAGCGAAGGCACAGGCAGACTAGATACGAAACCAGAGGCAGCAGCTACAGGCAAGCAAGGGGTGAAGGGACAGGTGGAAGGATGAGTGGGAGGGTGTGTGGATGAATGATTGATGTGTGTGTGGGTCTACGGAAGGGTGATGGATTGTGATGAATGTGTGGATGGATTGAAAGGTGGGTGATTGAGTGGACAATGGATGATGGATGGATGGGTTAATGGATAGAAGAGCGGATGTGTGTATGTATTTCGATGGATGGATATGTAGATAAATGGATGGGTGGATGAATGAGTAGATGGACAGACGGAGGGGTTTTGGGTGGAGATATATGTTGAATAGGTAAGCGGGTGGCTAGATGGATGGATCTGTAGCTATTTGGATGAGTGGAAGGATAGGTGGGTGGTTGGATGGATGGATGGAAGGAGATATAGATGGTTGAATGAATGAATGGGTGGATGACTGGATGAGCAGATAGATGGGTAGGTTGATGACAGGTGGATGAATGGATGAATGGATAGAAGGACAGGTGGATGGATGGATGTGTAGAAGGAGAGGTGGATGGATGTGTGGATGATGGGTAGATGGAGAGGTGGATGGATGTGTGAATGGGTGGATAGATGGATGAGTGGATGGATGGATGGAAGGAGAGGTGGATGGATGGATAGCTGGAAGGGTGAGAGCATGGATGGATAAAGGCTGGACAGATGAATGACCATAAATGTGGATGGGGGAGCAGATGGATAGGTGGTCAGGCAGACAGACCACTGTCCCAGGGTGCCATATCTGGCAGGGCTGCACGCCATCACTTCCCAGGTCAGTTAGCCACAGGTCCTACATGCCAGGACCAGCTCCCACCATCTGCTGTTCTCTGGGCCTCGGGCTCTCATGTGGGGAGGAGATAGGAGGGACCCAGACTCCAGGCTGTAAGCCTCCTCCACCAGCCTGCCCTCCTCCTCCCCTGGAAGGGCAGACCTGATGGGGGCAGAGGATGGGGAGGAAGATGCAAAAAGGTAATTCATCCAGGGAGGCGGAGAAGTGTTAATGTCTGCAGACACCGGGGACACACTGTCAGCTCCTACCAATTAGTGGTCCAGCTCCGTGTGGGTGCCGTGTAAGGTGCAGCTGAGTTGATTACTCTAATTAATTTTGCATCGAGCCACATAGATTTGCAGGGAGAGGAGGCTGCGGACACCCGCAGCCCCAGGGCCAGGCGCCCCTGCCCGGGCCCCTCCCTCACTGCCTGCCGAGTCTGCAAGGTCAAAAGCCTTCTCACCTGGCCTTCGAGACCCTGGGAGCAGGAGGGGCTCCTGTCTCTCCTGAGTCCCACACTTAGACATGCCCTCCCCACAACAGCGTCTTTGTAGTGAGGGGGACTGTACACAAAGCCCTTCCAAGACTGATCAGAGAACCCCCTCATGGCCCGAGGAGGCTGTGGTTGGTGGAGAAGTGGGGAGACCCATGAAGCTTGAGGCCCCTCACCTGTGACAGCCGGGCTCCCCTGCGTCCTTGCTCAGGGGACCCTTGAGTGACCTGTTCCTGCTATAACAAACCAGGTGGACTTCGTGGGGTCAGACACACACTTGTCATTGCTCGGTCCTGGGTCACCACCCTGGTTAGTCCATGGCAGGCAGGGCTGGTCCTTGGGGTTCCCCCTCCCAGTTTCTGGGGTGCCACCTCCTGGACCTGGCCCTTCCTCAGTCTTCACCGCCCTCCTCCTCTTCTCAGAATCGGCCCCTCTCAAGCTCCTCCCCACCATCCCCTACCTACACAGTCCCTCTTCCAGGGAGGGGACACATCCTTAGGAGTCCGGACAGGGACACCTTTGGGGCTGCTGTTCAGAGGCAAAGTATGTCTGGTGAGAAGCAGGACATGGCCACTGAATGGGCTGTTGTGCTTGTTGGGATGCCGGAAAGCCAGGACAGGAGCTGACTCAGGTTTCGAGAGAAAACAGCTTGAGACCCACACCCCCAATTTCTTTCCCCCCGACCTGCCCGAAGAGGGCGTCCTGGCGTGATGTTCAGTGTTTCCTTTGGAATCAACAGACAGGACTCTTGTTTATTGCTGGAGTGATCTTTACATATGATAAACCACCATCCTCATCCCTGTGAAGATGTACAATGTTCGCTTTGCTCCCTGGAGCCCCAAATCTGGAGGTGAGCATCACCCCGAACTCCATCACCAAGAATTAGTGTCCCCAGGTCCTGAGATTCCTAACTAACCATGGACTTCAGGTGTCCCCTCCAGTGTCTGGAGTTTTTGGCTTAAGATGTGTCTGAGATGCAGCCACTGTGTAAACCGTATCGGTAGGCTTTGGGCGTGGGTGGACATGGGGGTCGTCTCCAAAGTGGGGCTCTGATGAGCGGATCTGCAGTGATCATCTTGTGCACGTCTTTTTTCGGGGGGTCTAAGCTCTTCTCTCTAGGGCATTGACCCAGGTGGACCCAGCCTCTCCTCCACCAGGGCATACCTATATTTTATTTTTAAAGAAACTGCTTATGAACTGGCAAGAACCAGCCTCCAATGAGGCACAGTCTTTTCCAAGAAGTGTGCAAAGATTATATCTTTTTTCCCTTCTCTCCATAGTCACCGAGGACAATATGACTAAAAGCTGGTGAATTCTAAGGAATATAATCAATAATCAATCCTTGTTCTTAATCAATAGCTTCTATCACCTTCTCCTTCCCTCTTTTTTTGTCCTTTAAAGTCCCCTGAATGACCTCAGTGGGGACACAAGGTGGCTTGTTAATCCGAAACATCTCCCCACTTGTTAAGCCAAGACCTTCATCTAAATGCTATGATGTTATGTCAGCCTCGCCATGTTTTTCTTGCTCCACACCCAGAGGGTGGTCCTCACAGATCTGCCTGGATGTAAAGATCGTGGAAAAGCAGAATCAGAAGACCCAGCATCTGAAGCGATGAGATGCATCAGAAGCACGTGCGTCAAAGAGTTGCTCTAGGAAACAGAAGACAAGTGTTCTGTGTCTTTCAGGAGAAATAAGGAGACTTGGATTTTCTAGGGCAAAGAATGAGATGGCTAAGAGAAGCGCTTGAGATGGAAACGGTTTGGCAAGACTCAGAAAGTGAGGCAAGAAGGCAGAAGGAAGGACGATAAAGGTTCAAGGAGAATCAGAGAGCAGAAACATTGCAGAAAATCTGACTGGTGTCAGTGCTGGTTGGGGTGATTATTCCCAAAGACTGGGAAGGGAAGCGTGTGAGTGATCTCACGCAGGTATGCGTTCAGGAGAACATTTCCCTTCGTAAAAAAAAGGTCCACATTTACCATCTAAAAAGGGGCTCCTATTTTTGAGGCAAAAGTGGGATAAACGAATCAATTCCAACATTTCTCCTGGAGAAAAGATGAAGGGGAAAAGCATACAAGGCTGCAGAAGCAGGGCGCCCCCTGGTGGAGCGGTGTTTGAACTCAGTCCACATACATCCCATGGTCCCCAGTTCAAGTCCCGCTACCGGTGGGACAAGTCATGTGAACGACTAAATAAATTGCTTCCTCCTCCTCTCTCTTCCTTCCTGCCTGCCTGCTCGCCTTCATTCCTGCCTGCACCTTTCCTTAAAAAAAAAAAAAAAAAGGTCATATGTCACAGACAAAATATAATTAAAAAACAAAACAAAATAAGGAATTCCTGAAGAAGCGGCTCTGGTAAGCAAGGTGGCATTAAACCTTATAATGGGAATGAATGGTGGGTGGGAATAGGGTTATGAGGGATGATTTAGAACATATAAATAATAACTCTGTAACAAAATAAGCACAGGACAAAATCTTAGCTCATTCCCATGAAAACTGAGAGTCTGAAGGAATGCAGCAAAGGATTATTAATGAAGGTGGGATGGAGAGATCCCATCCTATTAATAAAAGTGCTTATTTGAAAAAAAAACCCGAGTCATTGTTCTTTTAACCCAAAAGAGACTCCTGGTAGAGAAGCGACATACTCCATTCTTTTCAAGTTCCTAAGGAAAATATATCCAAGGAGACTTGGATCATAAATCAAAGAAATAAAGCAATCTGCACACGGTGTGAATGGACCAGAAAATCAGTGTCAGAGCAAAGCTAGAAATCGCTGGTATATAAACAATGGAAATGAGTTCAAAACATCGTTCTTAAAAATATTTTATGGCACCCCCCCCGGTGGAGCAGTGGTTGCATCAACCACCTCCGAAGGAGCGCAGGCCACAGGCCCCTGGGTTCGTGTCCCAGGTGAGTGGGGAGCAACCAGTGTGAACAACTAAAAGAAAACAAAGTGCTCCTTCCTCCTCTCTGCCTGCCTGCCTGCTCTCCTTCACTCCTGCCTGCGCCTTTCCTTAAAAAAATTACATGCACATGTGTGTGTGTATATATATATATACATAAAATTGAGGTAGCATTGATTTACAAAACAATATAAGTTTAGATGGGCAGGCTCCCTCGTCATCAAATGTGTGATAACACACCATGTCCACCACCCATTTCTAATAGTCCGTCCCATCACTGAGTAGTGGGCTCCATGGCCTTCTGCACCCTCTCCCTTCCCTGCCGGTAACTTAATTTTCCAAGGACTCTAAACCAACCTAAATGTATATATTATTATAATATGATATAATATAATATAATTGTGTATAATATATTATTACATAACAAAATATAATACATGTCTAATATGTAACTATAATATAATTATATAATATAATTATAATATATATAATATATTTATTATGCTATAATATGATATCATGCAACACAATATGATAAAATAATTTAACATAATATGTTATAATATAATATGATAGAATAGAATAATATAGCCTTATATAATATATAATTACCATATGACATAACAGTATAAGTATATAATATATCGTATAATACAATTATACAATTATTATTTATAATAAATATTAGTATAATTATATAATTGACATAATACAAACAATATGATTAAGTGCAATAATATAGTACAATATAATAATAGATAATATAAGTAATGTAACCATATGATATACATTGCAAGATAATATAGTACAATTATTGACATAATACAAACAATATGATTAACACAAATAATATGATATAATATAATACATATAGCAATATGAAGTGCAATAATATAGTACAATATAATAATAGATAATATAAGTAACATAACCATATGATATACATTGCAAGATAATATAGTACAATATAATTATACATAATGTAATATACACGATATGACAATATTATAATAAATATATAACATAATATATTTTATAGCATTATAATGACTATATATTACTATATAATGGAATAATAATATAGATATAGATACATAGGATATAAAAGCAGGAGGCGGCATCACCTCCTCTGTAAGGTGTATTTGCAGACGCGCAGCGGAGCGGGAGCGACCCGGCTGCAGAGAGAACGGGACACTAGTTGGGGCGTCGGCCCGAATCCTCAAGGATCTCGTTTAGAGGGGTCTGTGAGGCTGGGTGAGGGTGCCAGGTGGGTGGGATGCAGGAAGTTGCCAGTTTCTCACGGAGCCAGGAGGGGTCTTGCCTTTCTGGGGGTCACGGTGCTTTCCGCCCTCCCTGGCAGCTTGAAGCGCCCGGCGTCCGGAACGGGGTTGCCTCTGGCAGAGGCTGCTGTCTCCTTCGGTCGTGGTTTATTTGCGTGGACCTAGGACTCGAGACAGGACTCTGGGTGGCATTGTTGACTCCGTGTCCCTTAGAATTTTGGACGAAGTCTCACCGGCAGGACAGACCACTGCCCTGACATCGGACCGCAGGGAATGCAGGGAAACGAGGAATGTGTGTTACTCAGAATTCAGTGCTGGAAGGAGCAGGAACTGTCCACCGAAGCCAGTGACGGAGGAGACGTGACATTGTCATGCAAAGGAAACAGCTTTACAGATTAGGAGAAATTGGGGTGCGCCCTGGTGGAGCAGCTAAGTCCACTGCCTTGGGCTCAGCACCGTCCACAAGCTTTGCAAGGACTCAGGTTCGCGCCCCAGGGCCAGAAGGGAGGAACTACGAAGATGAACGATTAAATGAAATAAGTAAGTGTTTCTGCCTTCTGTCTCTTCCTTCCTGCTTACTCGCCTTCATTCCTCCCTTTGCTTTAAAAAAAAAAATAGGAACGATGATACTGGAGACGCATATCTATTGCTCGTGAAATAGAGGAGTTAGTGCCTGGCTTAAATACTGCCTTCAATGCTTTGCAGGCAAAAGAGTTCTCCAGCAATTGTAAATCAAATCAGGCACTGGAAAGAGAACAACCCCCCCAACAGAATGAATGAACGCAGAGGGACACGTGAACAAAGATAAAAGCCAAATCTAACGGTGAGGAAGAGGGGGAGACAGAAGAATTCATAAATAAATCCTCCAGTGGCTTCTTTGGGGAAAAATCATCAGGCGCTCCAGACCAGATAAAGCAGCCAGGGCTTTTAGAAGGGGGACAAATGCATATGGGAAGAGGCAGGGGGCCGGGACATCGTGAATACTGGGGACGGTTTTATGCACGGAGGGGCACCGAGGTGGGGTTTCATGCTGAGGGATGTACCTGAACGGGATGATTTGGAAGAAAAGGTGAATTTCAAAGTGGACTCTGAAAGCAGCAGGACGCAGCAGGAAACTCCGGGAGAACTTGCCTTCAGATGAGATTATAGGTCTGGATGCCAAAGGCTTGTCGGGAGGTGATCAGATAGCTGTTGACAAGTGTTCACAGCAGCATCATTCGAAAGAGCCCAGAAGGGGACACAGCCGTGTCCACAGGGAGGAGGGACATAGTGTCCCTCTACATGGAGTGTTTCCACATGCACAGCAGGGACGCCCTGTCACTTGTCCCCACGTGGGGGGACCCTGACCCCACGACGCTCAGGGAGAGAAGTCAGACACACAGGACCCATGGGGCCCCAGACCGGGTGGGAGCCGGGAGCCGGGCTGGGAGACGCTGAGGGGGACATGCTTCCTTTAGGGGTGCTATGGTTTTGTGATTTGCAATGAAAAAAAAGCGTACATTTAGTCTTTATCTCTAGTCCAGGCACAGAGTTCTTAAAATTTCCTAAATCGAGATACCCCCCTGGTGGAGGAGAGGTTATGTCCCCCGCCTCTGGCCAAGCACAGCCCACATCCATCCCAAGGACTTGGCTTTGTGTCCCGGTTGGGGGGTGGGGGGGACAACTAAGATGAACAACTCAATAAAATAAATAAAATGCTCCTTCCTCCTCTCTCCTCCTGCCTGCCTGCTCGCCTTCATTCCTGCCTACATCTGTCTTTAAAAAAAAAGAAAGAAAGAAAGGAAATGAAGGAAGACAAACAATTATGGAAGATGAAAAGGGCGTTGGGTCTTTCTTTAGAAGTTTGGTGAGATTTTTGTGCCCAGATATCTGACCTGGGAGCTTGACTCTTGTCGCTGTAATGATCCCGTGGTAAAGTCGGTTGACTTATGCGTCGTCGTTTCCAAGGAATTATTGACATGAAGGATGACTGACTGCCATTTGTTACAACAGCAAACAAGCCACCAATGTGTCTAAGGAAGTTACCCCACGGAGTTGAGTGCGGAGAGTCGTACCAGAGCCTGAGATGCGAGTCCAACTTCTTAAAGTGAGCATGGTCTTGTAAACAAAAGAAATAATAATTAAAAAATTGTATTACCTTTGTTCAAAGAAAGGCTGCCCCATGAAGATATATACATACAAACCCAGAGTCCATTTCCACAGACTGGCAACACCCAGTAAGAAAATATATTAGACAAAATCCCCAACTGGTTCACAATAGCAATGGAAGCAAAGACTCCGAACCAGCAAACGCAACAAAAAAAAATTCAGTAAACACGCAGAGCTCAAAAAAGGCGAAACGACTGAAGCGCAAACAGAAACACCGTCAAAAAAATGGAGCAACACCCCGATGTTCAATGCAAAGACCCGACAGTGCAAAAACGCCCCTTTCCTCGATGCGAATCGACGCATGTGTGTTATAGGATCGATCACATCCGCGACTGGACTATTCCTTCACGGGGTGAAATGATTCTACGCGTGCGCGTCGGGACACGGGGCTGGAAGTTGCCCGAATTTTATGAATATGATGCGGGGAGGGACATTCGCTTTCTTTTATTGAGGTAACGTGTGCCAAATATTAAAATAAACTCATAGGTGCAGGTTCCCCATTCCTCAGATATGTGCCCTCCACCACGTCACCGTGTCCTTCCCCAGTGTCCAGTGGGCTCCGCCACCATGTGGCCCCACCGGCCCCAGTCCCTGTTGGTCACCTCCGTTCTGTTGCAAGTGTCCAAGGGTTGGTTTTGTTTCCTCTGTTCCTTGGTTTTCTCTGTTCACGTTCCCCCTGTGAGTGAGGTCATCTGGTGTCTGTCTTTCTTCTTCTGACTTGTTTCACTGAGCATCATCCCCTCTAATCCCTCCACGTTGATTCACATGACAGGGTGTCATCTCTTCTCAGGGCTGCGTAATATTCCATTGTGTGTATGGACCACATCTTCTTTCTCCATCATCTGACGTTGGGCACTTAGGTAGTTTCCAGTTCTTAGCTGTCGTGAACGGGGCCGCAGTAAACATGGGGGTGCAGGCTCTGCAGTGGGGGCTTTCATCTCTTTTGGGTGGATGCCCAGAAGTGGGATGTTGGGATCCTATGGGATGTCCGTCTTCAACTTTTTGAGAAATCGCCACACTGATTTCCACAGGGGCTGCACCAATGTGCAATCCCTCCCACAGCGGAAAAGGAGGAACACCTGTTTTTGCAAGAAATAGAAATGTTTTCTGAAATCACAGCAATTGTCAAGTCACACTGTTGCTGACCTAAAATGTAACCAAGATGGGAATACACTCTAAGTCTGTCCTAGTTGTACCCAGTTGTCTTTTTGTTCTCAGTGGGAGAGACAGCGCATGGCATCACCAGACACGGTTACAAATACAACCTATGAACACCTGTTTCTCTTCTTCCACCCGAGAAAGCCCCTGCCCTGGGCTTAAAAACGCTCCCACACGCACACACACAGACTCCTGCCGTCCTCCTGGCTGCATTCAGTGACCGCCATCGAAAATGAGAAATACGGTGCCCCCGGGTGGCTCAGGCCTCAGCCAGCAACTGGGGTGCAGACCATGTAAACCACAGGAGCCTGGTTCCCAAAGTGAAAACAAAAATAAACAAATCAATAAAAGCGCTTCCACCTCCTTCCTTCCTTAGCATGCTTCTTCCTCTTCCCCCTTTCCTCTCTTTAAAAAAATACTAAAAGCCATCTTGGAGTAGTGGTTAAGGCTGCCACCTCTGACTGAGCAGCATCCACGCACATCCCAAGGACTCAGGTTTGCGTCCCGGGCCCAGAAACACCCAAGATGAGCAACTAAATAAAATAAATCAATGCTTCTTCCTCCTCTCTCTTCCTGCCTCTGCTCGCCTTCATTCCTCTGCACCTGTCCTTTAATAAAATAAATATGACTAACCGGTTAGATGGACGGATCGAAATATGTAGAAAATATTAACATGCAGTGAAAAAGAGGTTACACAGCAGCCTTTCCTACTAAAGGTCATGTGACGGCTTGCATAGGATTCTGGAACAGGCACAGGACATTAGGAAAAGCTTTAGTCTGGAGTTCATTTCTCACACGGGCCACACACACATGCCGGCAATCATGTTCTGGAATTTGCACGGACGAATTTTTTTTTTTTACCTGGATCCACACTTTTGCCTAGGAGGACTCCTCAGAGATTTTTCCCTCTGCCACGGAAGAGGGATATTTTGTCCCAGGTCGACACCCAAGGCCCATAGTGTGTGTGTGATAAGAAAAAGCGGATTTTTAAATAAAATAAAGAAGGCGAGAACAAGGGAAAGGAAGGAAGGGATTTATTTCTTTACCCCCCAAACTGCCCCTGTGGCGACGATGACCTTTCCCCACACCCGCAAGCATTGATCTGCAATCAAATATTCAAATGGGGGCTTGGAGGGAAGGCACAGGGTGGGTGGTTCTGATGTGAAAGGATGTTTCTCTGCCTCCCGGACGCCCCCTCTTTGCAGCCCAGCCCCAATGACGCCCCCCACCCCACTGGAGTCTGGCAAATATCTTTGGATTTTAAGAGTTCCCCAGGGAAGCCTTGTTCTAAATGAGGTGTAAAAATCTAAGCGGCATAAAAAAAAATAGTGCGAGGTCAGGATCAATAGTCTCTTCACAGCTCCATTGATTAACAACCATATTCTTCATTTATTAATTATGAAGGGGAATTTCAGAGCTGCCGTCTCCTTCCTCTCCATGACAGGGAGCTTCGCCCTCCATCCCACCAGCCTGGGGGGAGAGGAGGGGACCCCAGAGCTGGGAGCTGGGCACATGCTTTCCTGTGGCTGCCTTCTCCTTCCTGTCCAGTCTGTCACTAAGCCCCATGTGGGACCTGGTCTGCATTTCCCGAGCCAGGCACATGAGATGGATAAAGATTGGCTGAGTGACAGAGCGGGTGGGGACAGAAGAGAAAGGCGAGCCCAGTTGGGGCAGGGGGACAGAAGTGCTCAGGTGAGACTGACCATTGTCCCCAGAGTACCAGCAAGGGTGGCCCAAAAGTGAGCACAGAACATGTTTGTGGTGGGTGGGCAGGTGGGTGGATGGGTGTGTGGGCAGGTGGAAGGGTGAGTTCATCAGTCGCTGGGTAGTAGGACAGGGGGCTGAGTGGAAACATCGAGGAACATGAGTGTGTCAATGGGTGGATGAAGCTGGGTCTAGGAATGTTTGGATGGGAGGAAGGATGAGAGATGAATAAATGAAATTGAGGATGGATGGAGGAACTGGCATGCATGGGTACAGATGTGTGAATGGTTTGGTGAGTGGGTGATGGTGGATGGATGGCCAGGTGGGGGAGTGGATATGTAGATGGGTGACTAGCTGTGTGGAAGAATGGAGGCACGGATGGATGGGTGGATTAGTGGGTAGATTAATGAAATGAATGAATCATTGGTATGTTGGTGAAGATATGACTTATTGACTGGGCAAGTGGATGGCTGAAAGTATGAATAAATGGATGGATGAGCTGTGAATACATAGGCAGGTGGGTGAATGGTTTGGTGGGTGGATGGATGGATTGGGTGAGTGGAGAGTGAGATGAATGAATAGGTATGTAATATGTGGGAAACTGACAGATAAATGGGTGTGTGGATGGATGAGCGTGTGAGTGAATGGATAGAATAGATAAATGGATGACAAATGGGGAGGAGAATGGATGGGTAGATCAATGAATGGGTAGATGGAGGCAAGGAAGGAGGAAAGTATGGGTGGATGGAGAGATAAAAGGATAGATAAGTGGATAGATGAATGGGCAGCAGAACGGATGGGTGAAAATCAATGAGTGAATCGATGGATGGATGGATGTGTAGGTGGATGGGTGGGTGATGGATGGATGAGTGTATGGATGGGTGGATGATGGATGGGTGGATGATGGTGGGTAGATGGATGGGTAGGTGGATGGTGGATGGATGATGGATGGTGATGGTGGATGGATGGATGATGGATGGATGGACAGATAGATGGATGATGGAGAATGGTGGATGGATGGATGGATGATTGGGTGGATGATGGTGGGTGGATGATGGATGGTGGATGGATGGATGGTTGGGTGGATGATGGTGGATGGATGATGGATGGGTGGATGGATGATGGATGGATGGTGGATGGATAGATGGATGGTGGATGATGGATGGATGGATGGATGGTAGATGGTGGATGGTGGATGAATGATGGATGGATGGATAGATAGATGGTGGATGGTGGGTGGATGGATGGACGGATAGATGGGTGATGGAGAAGTACATGGCTAAATGCATAGCTTGTTGACGGTGTGGCTGGGCGAGTCTAGTGGCTGAGAGTCTCGGTGAAAAGAGGATGGATGGTTCAGGTGAGCCAGGGGGTTGGCGGGTGGAGGACACGTGAATGGGCAGGTTGGTGACTGGGGGTCAGTATGCACATAGGTGAGCAAAGGGGCTGATGTAGGTCACCTGTGCTCCAGTTACCTAACCCTTTTCTGCAGAGAATGGCACAGGGGCAGGCAGGAGGAGGGTCTTTGGGAAGAAGCAGACTAAGGCAGCGCCAGGCCTGGGTCTGGGGTGACCTGGGTGAAGAGCAGGATTCCTGGGGAGGAGGGGTTCTTGGAAACCCTGAGACACAACCCCTGCCACCCCTTCCTTTTGGGGGGAAGATGCCAGTCTCGCTTCCAAGTCCTCCCAGGCTCCCTATTACCTCCAAGACCAGTGAACAAGGCAGGAGCGCCCTGCGGCTCAGGTGACTGAGATGCTGGCGTGCAGACCACAAACAACACTAGGACCCGGGTTCAAGACCAGGGGCTGGGTGAGAAAGCAAAATGAACAACTAAGTAAGTAAAGGTGTTTCTTCTTCCTCTTTCTCTCTCCTTCCTTCCTTCCTTCCTTCCTACACATCACAATGCCCCCTAGGCTGCTCCTGCCCCTTGAAGCTCCCCACCCCACTCCCCGAAGAAGGACCCATGGGCCCCAGATCTAAGGCAACCCAGCATTCCCAAGGGGACTGTCCCAGGACCCCTTTTACTGGGACCCAGAGAGGGTAAGACAATCTCTCCAGGTCACCCAGCCTGGAAGAGAAGAATTAAGTCCAGGTTTTCTGGATTTCATTGCAAGCCATGCAAACAGCCTGGAGGGACATTGAAAGCCAGGCCCCTGCCATCTTCCTGGGAGGCCAGGGTGGGCAGCTGGGGAGGGGTCCTCCCCACCCCCTGCCTGCAGTCCCTGTCGGGCAGTCTTTGCTGTCGGAAGGCTGCGGGAAGGACTGGAGCCTGGGGGGACAGGGTTGGGGATATGTCCCTCTGGGTGTGTCGGGGGCCTGTGGGGAGAAGGACTACTCCCTGCCTCCTTCCAGCCCGCAGCACCGCCACCGATTGGCCCAGAGCGATCGATGGTGTATTGAGCACTGTTCAAGCTTCGGTAATTTTTGTGGATTCAGTGTAAACCGCAGCCTGGGCCCGGCTCCCATCGACCTGGGGCCGGGCGCCCCTCCCCGCCTGGTGGCAGAGCTGACAGCTTCCCGCCCGCAGGCTCCGCACCCAGCACCCCACGGAGAGAAGTGGGGGCGGGGCGGGTCAGAGTGCACAGGCGGAGGCGAGGGGATTGGGAGCCCAGGACGGTGGGGACCCCTCAGGAAGGGAGCCAGGCTGGGGGAGGGGCGGGGGATGTGTCTTGGGGTCTCCAAGAACCCCTCCTCCCCAGGAATCCTGCTCTTCACCCAGGTCAGCCCCCAGACCCAGGCCTGGCGCTGCCCTAAGTCTGCTTCTTCCCATACCCCCCACCCCCACCCACGCCTCGGCCTCCTTGCTCCCCCCACAGACCACCCAGCACGGGGACCAACCCCTGGCAGAGCAGGCTGCAGGCAGGGCCCGGCAGGACCCCTCGGCAGCTGTGGCTTGGGCTGTGGCCCTCCAAGCCGCCCCACTCGCCCGCTGGCTGCCCTGGACCATGACAGGGCCTGGCTTTCAAAGTCCCTTGCTTTCCAGCTGTTTGCATGACATGAAATGAAATCTGGAAGACCAGAACTTAAATCCTCTCTTCCAGGCTGTGTGACCTGGAGAGACTGCATTAGCCTCTCTGGGCTCCAGGAAAACAGGAGCTGGGGGGGTACCCTCGGGAATGCTGGGCTGCCTTAGATCTGGGGGCCGTGTGGGCATTGTGCTGTGCAGGAAGGAAGGAGGGGATGAGGGAAGGAAGGAGAGAGAAAGAGGAAGAAGAAACATCTTTACTTACTTAGTTGTTCATTTTGCTTTCTCACCCAGGCCCTGGTCTTGAACCCGGGTCCTAGGGTTGCATATGGTCTGCACACCAGCGTCCCAGCCTCCTGAGCCACAGGATGGGTCTGCTTTGTTCATTGGTCCTGAAGGTAATAAGGAGCCTGGGGAGGCTTTGGAAGAGAGATTGGCATCTTCCCTCCAGCTCTGGCCCTCTGCCTGCCCCCAGGCCGTGGTCACCGCTTCCAGCTGGTCCCCCACCCCTGGTCCCGCCCAGGGCTTCCTCCCTGGCTGACCAGCCCTGGTAAGTGCTCACCCGAACTCACCTGTCCCTGTGCTAAGTCCTCCCATCTCTCCCTGGGCCAGTTCTGCTCCGTGACCTGATGTTCCTTGCAGGCTGTTGCCGGTCCCCCAGACGTCTAACCACAGGCCAGGCTGCTGGGGGCCCCCAGCTCCCACCCACTGGCCTTTGTCCTCCAGCCGGGGTGCTGCTCCCACCCCTTCACCTGCTGGGCAGCTTTCTCCACCAAGCCCCTGACCTCCAAAGAAGCTCTCCTGACACCCCAGCCTTGGAGTTTCCATGAGCTTCCTCTAGCTCTGTCTCCCCAAGCCCATGGTTTGGGGGCTCTCCTGGAGGCCTTAACATCACTGTCCTGGGAGGCCGAGCAGGGAGGCGGTGAGTACTGGGATCTGAGAAAAACCCCAGGAGCAGGGGATGGAAGACTGATACCTTTATTGCAGAACCAGAAAGGGAGGTTTAGGGGGGGACAGAAAACCAGAGGCCCCCTGAACAACAGGGGGACTGAGGAACATGTGGGGGGTGTTACCTCCCTCAATGCCCTCTTGTCTTTAAGCCCAGCCCCCAGCCTGCACGCTTGCCTCCCTTTCCCTAGAAGGAAAGAAAAATCGGTTCTTTCTCTCAACTCCTTTCAGGGTTTCATGGGCCTTCCTTTGTGGAATCGTCCAGGGGAGTCCTTCCCTCACCCACCCTGGAGTCTCAGCCCCCACCCCAGGACCCTGCTGACCCCCATGGAAGGGGGGCTGTCCTCTCCCACCCAGCCCTTCTCCCCAAAGGTTAGGGAACTCATTTCCTTCCCCTGTATCACCTCTCGATGATTAATAATTGAAGGAAACGCATTTCTTCAGGGGCCAGGATAAAGCAGAAGGAACTGCAGCCTCCGTGAGCGGCCAGAGGGCAGGGTGCCATGGGGAGGGAAGGCAGGGTGGGTGGGGGGCTTCGGGGGCCAGGATCACCCTAAGGATCCACTTTAAATTGTACTAAGAGCAGGAGTTGTAACTGGGATGCTGTCAGTCTGCATTACGGAAATGCCGCCAGGAAGCTGTCGGGGTAACGCTCTCACTGCCCCATTTTACAGATGAAGCAACTGAGGCCATGGGCCAAGAGACCTGCCCGGAGTCACACAGCTGGGGGCCTGCTCAGCCAGGTCCCACCCCACAGCTGGTGCTCTGACCTCCTGGCCTCCTCCCTTGGACTGGAATTTTTTTTAAACGACAGGTGCAGCCGGAGCGAAGGCAGCAGGCAGGCAAAGAGAGGAGGAAGAAGCAGTTATTTAGTCTATTTGGTTGTTTGTCTTGGTTTTTCCCTGGACCCAGGATGGGAACCTGAGTCCTCGGGATGGATGTGGACAGTGTCCCGTGGCCCCATCTGCTAGGCCATCAGGATGCCCTTTGGTTGGAATCTTGAGGTTCAGCCCCACTGAAGTGGGGTGCAGGTGCTCAAGCCCCTGGAGGGTCCATTTAATATCCCAGGTCTGCCTCATGGGAAGTGATGAGCTTCAAAGTCACTTCGTCCACCCTCATCACAGAGCATGGCTCATGGCCAAAATGGGGACACAGCCTGTGTCCCCAGGGAGGAGGGACACACAGTGAATCCCCCCACAGGGAGCATCCCCGCACGCACAGCAGGGACGCCCTGACCCTTGTCCCCACGTGGAGGGACCCTGGCCCCACGGCACTCAGGGAGAGACCCAGACACACAGGCCCCACGGGGTGAGTCCATGGATGGGACACATGCAGGACAGGAGACTATTGAATGTGGGACAAACACTTCTTTCCTGTGACTAGAGTCCCTGTGAGCTGGCTCCCTGTGCGGATGGGCTGACAAAGGGTCCATGCTCTTTATCACGATGGAGATGCGGGGGGCTCTCTCTGATCCCGGGTCCACCCCCATGGGTCTCAGCTTGCTCCCCTCATGCAGTGCTACTTTGCCAGCTGCTGGGACGAACATTCCTGCCCACGTGAGGGGCTCCAGCCGCCTCTTCCATGGGTGAGGCCAGTGGCAGAGGAGACGCCTTCAGATGTGGAAAGGTGCCCAGGTGATCACACATAAGACAGGCCATGTGACAAAGGCAGGAGGTCACAGGAGCCCCATTTTGGTGAAGTCCACTCGGCCCTCATTGTCCAGGGGTCCTAGCCCAGAGCCTGTTGTGTGGAGCAATGTCCTGGGTCGCCGGAGGAGACCCTCTTTCTTCCCTCTCTGCCCACCGGCAGCAAACTGAAGGGCGTTCCCCCCAGAGTCACATCTGGAACCTCATGTGGGTTCCTAGAAGCCTTTCGGGGATAGTCAAGTTAAAATGAAGCCACACTGCCTTAGGGTGGCCACTACATCCAATGACCAGCATCCTTATAAGGGAAAGGACACGGGAGAGAAGGATATGGGATGACAGAGGCAGGGGTTGTGTTGCTGTTCTGCACCCAGATGGATGCCAACGGGTCATCGGCACCCCCAGAATCTGGAGGAGGTAGCAGGGACCCTCCTGGTACTGGAAGACAGACCCTTCCATGCCTGACCCTCCAAGCCCTCTTCCCAGAACCGTGGGAGAAGAAAGGTGCTGGCGGAAGCCCCAGCTTGAGGCATTTGGTCACAGCGTCCTGGGGAACCCACATTCCCCTCCAAGCTTGAGGAAATGATGGAGCAATCCTGTGCAAGGGTCCTGCTAAGGGGCTAGAGTTTCCCCCAGAAGCTCAAATGTCCCACACCCTTCATTCTACAGGACGGTCAACCCCTGTTTTACACGATGGCAGGAATTGGTGACTCAGAAAGAGCACATCAGCAACTCAAGGTCCACGCAGACCTAGGGGCAGGGTTAGGACCTTTGTCATGAGGGACTGGGGGCTCCAGGGCGATCAAGGTCCAAGATGGTCCCAGCAGACCCTGTGTCTCTTCCCGGCTCCCTCTGAGTCTCAGCCTCTGCTGTCTGAGGCTGATCAGCATCTGGTCCAGGGTTCAGGTCCCTGGAGACCCTCTTGGCTTTAAAAGCAAATGACTGATGAAGAGGGGAAGGAGGTGAAAGAGAAGGAGAGAGGAACCTCACTTGTTCCCATTTCCTCATCTGGAAAGTGGAGACACCTTACCCAGTGGGTGGGGATTTTGAGGAAGGACTGAGTTAAAATATGCAAGCATTTAGCCATTTGCAGGTCGGGTCGCTGGCTAGCCGAGCAGTTTGCATCCACACTGTGGGTGCTCAGTGAACATTAAGAGGAGGAATCCAGGCAGAGAAAAGCGGAGGAGCGAGGAGAATGGGGACCCTTCAGTTGGGCGACAGTCCCCTCTCTAGGTGCAGGGTCCCTTCCTGAGAATACAGTTCTTTAGCGGACACCTCGCTGGCTTTCACAAAGACTTAGAGGGCAGGTGCTAACTTTACCCACAGTGGGAGGCTCAGAGAGCGCCGTTACCTGCCTGAGTTCACTCAGCGGGTAGCTGAGGGGGCACCGGATGCCAGCCCGGGAAAGCCGGCCCCGGAGCGCACCCTGGGATAGTGTGGGTGCTCACTGACCCGCTTGGCTGGGACGCTGGGATGTTTTCTGGCAAGGGCCCTAGCTGTTATTAGTATTATTCCTGAAAGGAGCAGGAGGGGAGGAGGTGGTGGGGCGCCCGGTCCCCTCCCCGAAGCCCTTCTCCGAGCTTATTAAGCGCCTCGGGCCGTGGCGATCGATGGCCACCGGGCGCCGGCCGCAGCATCCCTCCCGGCCGCGCAGCGCATGCGTGCGGGCGCCCGATTGATCGGCCGCGATCCGCAATCCATCGCGCGCCGGCCCCGCCCCTCATCCCGGGCCCGCGTTGCCCGGCAACCGCAGCTCGGCGCGTTCTCATTGGCCGGCGGCCGCTAGGCTCCCGGGCGGCGCGTGGTCAGTTGGTCAGCTCGGCCGCGGCGTGGCCGGGGGTCTGGCTCCGGGCGCGGGTCGATGCCGCCTCACATATGACCTTTCCCGGCGCGGGGAGGGGAGGGGGCTGCGGGCGGCAAAGGGGTCGGTGAGGATGGAGTAACCTGGTCCATCTTGGAAAAAAGTTTATTGAACGGTTTCTTATCTAGGGGACACACGGTTTCCTGCGGCAGGGGCGCTGGAGTGGCCGGAGTGTGGGGTGAGGAGGCGACGAGGACCCCTCCCCTGCTCTACCTGGGGACCATCTCCTGGGGCTGGCCGGGCTGCATTCCCTAGAGGGAGAAGTCAAGGGTCAGTAGCTTGCCTGCCTCCAGAGGATTTATAGGGTGGAAGTGGGCCTGGTAATATGGCTCAGGAATTTGGGGTTCCGTCTGCCACATCAGACTAACAAGACAATCTCCTCCCTTCAAAGAAGGTCAAACCATTTCTCCAGGACATTTCTGGTCGTGAGCACTAGCCCCTTTAAGGAGTAATGATTGAAATTAAATCAGAATGTTGAAATGAAGGGCTAAGGGCGTCATCTGATCTTTCACGCCTAAGCAGCACCCCTCTTTTACAGAAGTGAGGTCCTGCTTTAAGGCTACAGGCTTCCAAAAGATCCTGACTATGTTGAAGGATTTATTGGGATGTGGTACCCTCTCCCTCCCAGTTTAAAAAATATCCCAAACCCCAGCAACAAATGGGTTCGTTCAAACGAACAACTAGACTTTGGCTTCAAACCGTGAGGATAAAATTGTCACTTATAAAATACTAGGGTTTACCCCATATCGGTACCCAAATATTTCTTACTTATTTTGAGTTGAAAAAAAAAAGACTGAATTAATTGATTCCCATGTATAATTAACAAGAAATTTAATGTCCCTGGTAGTTTTTAATACACCAGTTGTGCCAAGTCCAGTGTTGAGACTGATTTAAATGATCTCAGTGAATCTCCTTCCACATGCATCAAATTGGCCTGGTTTGGGTGGAATCCCCACACAATTCGACAGAAAAGAGCAAAACCCTTGGCTCAGCCCCACACGTGCAGAAAATCAGCCGTGGCCCTCCTGCCAGGTCGACTTGCTTTCTGCAGGTCTTCACACTGGCCCCCCGACCCCCATTGGCATTTATTTACTTTTATTTTGTGCATTAGGCTTCTCCTGCCGCCGCCATCTCCCTCCACAGTCCGTCTTTAGATTTCTAATTCGCAAGAGTCAAGCCAGGTTGCATTGACCAGTGTGCTGTGTGGGGGTTATTTTCGAAAGCAGATGCTGAAATTCAATTTTTATTTTAACCAGGTTATTGAGTGGGGCGGGGGAGGGAGGCAGAGGCTGGGCCACGGGTGTGCAGGATCGGAAAACTGGGTTTTTATCAAAGGACGGGAGATTTGGAAGATGGCCGCGGAGCCCGCATCGTGTGAATGCCCCAGCAGCGGGCAGCCCTGAACGCACGCGTGCACTTGTGTGAGCGGGAAAATAGGTGTGCACACACGTGTGTGCACTGCGAGGGGTGAGGGAGGGGGAGGCAGTACTGGCCGTGGGGGGGGGGCACCCGTGCATGAGTGGGTGTGCATGCGCCTGGGTATACGGCATCGATAAAGTTGCATTTCTCAGAATGTGTCCCTGTTGTTAAGTGACATGAATAGTATTAGCATGAGCATGTGAGGTGCGTGTGAGTTGCTAAAGGTTTTTCATGCGAATGCGTGTGAGAGTGTGGGCCTGTTTTCCCAGGAGTGGGAGGTGTTGTGGACCTGTGGACATGCTGGGTGTTCTGTCCATCCTGCCTGGCCTCCAGGCGGTCCCACCTTGGGGACACTGGTCTGCCCTCTCCCTTGGTTAGTCTGGGAGCTGCCCCTCCCAGGAGATGACACCTCACCCAGTTCAAAAGTATTCAGCACCCCGGACCATTCTTCAGGTCCCTCGAGCCCAGGACAGGACACATGGACAGCAGTATGACAATCATAGGTGACTTGTAGGTCACCAGCCTGAGCATCAGAGCCGATGCTCGGCCTGAGAGCCCCTTGGATGGATGGAACGGCTGGGACAGCAGACCCCCCCGTGTCCATGCATCTGCTGAGCATCTGCTGTCTTGGAATGCTGTGCCCACCGGATTCAGTCAGATGCATGGATTTCCAAAGACACCTCATGGTCAGAAGCTTGATTTACCCATTTCGACCAGTTTACTGACTGACTGCCTCTGAACTCCTCCTGTCCCTAGGGACCCCCGGCCAGCCGCCCAGCTCTCTCTCTCATCCCTGGAGGAAAGGGGCCCTTTACAGCCCCACAACACACACACACACACACACACACACACACACACACACAATTTTACACTTTTGGTGACTGAGTCCATTTGAGTAGATCCTTCCAGAAAATGGTGTGTCAACATGTCAAATATATTAAAAAAAAATAATAATAAAGGCAAATTTAGATTCCCAACTTGGTGGAGACAAATGAAAGGTCATTTGCCACCTTCCCCACTGAGCCGCCAGCCCCTGAGAACCATGCCCAGGAGCCCCCTGGTGGCCCAGCAGTTAAGGTCACTGCATATCCATTCCAAGGACCCAGGTTCACATCCTGGGGCCAGTGGAATAACTAAGTGAACAACTCAACAAAATAAATAAATGCTCCTTCCTCTTCTCTCTGCCTCCCTGCTCGCCTTCATTCCTGCCTCCACCTTTCCTTTAATAAAATGCCCAGCACGCGTTAGATGCGCCTTGCAGATTTCCTGGCCCCTGTGTTCCCACAGCTGGAAAGTGGTCCCACACGAGTCTGCTCCCAGAAGCACATGTGTTCCAGAGGGAAGAAAATCTGGAAATGTGATAAGCCGAGAACAGGAGGCGGCAATCAGTTGCCAGCTGTCCTCAGCCGGAGAGCTGAGCTCAAGGCCATCAGGACTGGCTCTGTCCAGGTCACAGTCCTAAATGTTTCCACAACACATTCAGCACAAAGGAGAGCTGTTTAGAGGGGTAACGGCCACACATGGGTGTTCATAGCTGCTTGATTCACCATCGCCAAGACCCGGGAGGTACCGAGATGTCCTCGAGTGGCTGTGTCCATCTGTCAGAGATCCAGGGACCCTAAAATGCAGGATTTTTTCAGTGCTACACAGAAACTAACTCTGCCTCAGACCCTGAAAAGGCACCAAGGAAACCTACAAGCATGTCACGGTGAAAGAAGCCAGGCATGGAACCCCCTGGTGGAGCAGAGGTTGGGTCAATCGCCTCTGAAGGAGCGCATACCATGTACCCCTGGGTTTGAGTCCCAAGTGAGGGGCAAGTAACCAGTGTGAACCACTAAGTAAAGTAAAATAAAGATGCTTCTTCCTCCTCTCTCTTCCTGCCTGCCTGCCTGCCTGCCTGCATTCCTGCCTGCACCTTTCTTTTGGGGAAAAACAAAAACAAAAACTGCACACTGTGCGATTCCCACTCTAGAAAAATTCTGGAAAAGGTGGAGCTAGGGAGGCAGTCAAGGGTCAGTGGTGGTCAGGGGCTGGGGAGGAGAGGGATGAGCAAGGACAGCCTGGAGGACACTGAGAGCATCGAATGGTCTCTGTGTGACCCTGGAATGGGGCTCACGGTGTGATTCGAAGCCCGTGGAATAGTTCACACAAAGAGCGAGTTGGATGTGAGTGACAGACATGATTTGCTGGGCTAGTTTTCTGGGAGTGAGAGTGGCTTCCTCAGCAGACATGGGTCCTGGCCCAGTTGACTGGGAACCCAAGACCGAGGTGTGTGTAGGTCTGGTCCTTCTGAGGTGGGGAGGAGATAGTCCTCACCTCTGGCCCTCACCTCTGCGGCCTGCTGGCCGCTTGACATTCCGAATCCGACCTGCTATGTCTCCATGGGGTGCACCCCTGGTGTGTCTTCCGGGGACCAGATCCCTCTCTTTTTTTATCAAGACCCCAGCCTTATTAGATTCAGACCCACACTACTGACCTCATCTCAACTCCATCATCATCAAAGACCTTATTTTCCAAATAAGGTCCCACCTGCCAGTGCTGAACTTGAGCGTCTTTGGGGGACACACAATGGATCCCAGAATCACCAACAAGCTGGTATGACTAGGGATTCATTCACTATAACAGAGGCCCCACAATTGTTTTTTAAGGGACAGGTGCAGCAAGAATGAAGGCGAGCAGGAAGGCAGGCAGAGAGACGAGGAAAAGCATTTATTTATGTGTTGATTTGTTCATCTTGGAGGTTCCGCCGGCGCTGGGACGTGAACCCAGGTCCTTGGGATAAACATGGACTGCATCCAGGGAGCTAAACCACTAGGCCACCAGGGCAGGCTTCACATGAATGTTCAGCATAAAGGAAACTGTTGTGAAAGGTCTAAGAATTCTCCACACCAGCTGCTTGTTTTTTCTGTAAATCTCAAACTGTTCTAAAGAATCTACAAGGGGAAAAAGGCTCAGTGCCCATGAGCAGAGAATGCTCATATTTGAGGGAAAACATGAGGCTCAAGCCACTGACCCCTTTACCCAGGGCCCCTCTGAGCCACGCAGAGGGAAAATAGTGCAAAGAGTGTAGATGTCTCCAGGGGCACCCCGGCCCCCACTTCTGCCAAGTCACACAGCCGTGGTCCCACATTCTCCTGTCCCCTCCTCCCAGGACCAGGTGTGGCCCCGTGACCTCATACCCACAGCCTTCCAGCCTTCCCAGTCCAAAGGGGAAGGAGGTGTGTGTTTGGTGCCCACAGAGCTCAGTCTCTTCTAGAAAATGCAAAGGACACCATCAGCATATCCTGAGAACAGTGCTTGTTTTCATTAAAAAAAAAAAAATACAGAACCTACCAGACCCCAGCACTCGCCCTCCCCAGGCAGCCCCCCACTCGCCCAGGACCCAGCTGCACCTAGCCCCTTGCTCCTCCAGCTGCTAAGCTTTTTCTTCAGGAGAGAAGACACCACCTAAGAGGAGACAAATGGAGGCCACCCCCACCTTGCACCCCAGCCTGCATTGGGGTCTCGGCAAATGGGCTCTGAGTCTGAAGGGTTATTAACAGCCATCTTCAGCCCCCTCCCGGGGAGCTGGAGGGGGAACCGAGCCCCCTTGAAGGGCTCAGCAACACCTCGTATTCTCGGCTGGCGGGGTACCCCCCCACACCTGAGTGAGACTCAAGCAGACCATTAAGCGATTTTTTCCCTCCACTTACAGCTAGCGGCATCGACAGAGATGCTCAATATTGGAGGGGCCGCTGGCCTTGGAAGAGAGATCGCAGCCGCCTCGATAAAATATTCCCTCTTGTCAGTGCCTCCCCCCACCCCCCAGCCAGAGCTCCCCATCAGCCCATCAGATGCCTCTCTAACGAGCTCCCTCTCCCTTCTGGCCGCTGAGACGTGGCCCCCTCCCAGCCTTTCAAGCTCAGCAAGGCTGAGTTGGGTGGCGGTGGGGATGAAAGGAGAAGGGGAGTTCTCACGTCCTCACCCGTCCAGATGGGATCACCTCTTCCAGAAAGCCCTCCCAGATCATTCAAGGCCCGGCCCCGAATTCTTGCCTTGAGGATGATCTCATGCTTTGGGGCGGGGACTGGGGTCCACAGAGGGACATCACAGCATCTAGTCTTCTCATTTGACATGTCAGGACTGAGCCAACATCAGGGGCAGAAGCTCAGGAGGTGTAGGCCAGGGGAGGGACGAGACAGTATGAAGCCCCTCGGGGGGATGGGATAGTGGCAAACTGGAGGGTGAACAAGTCCCTGGTCACTAGAAAGGTCCAGCCTGCTGGGAGAGGGACCCAGGGCATCTGACCCCGCGTCCAGGGAGGTGAGCCCTCTCTCCAGATCCAGGGCCTCCAGTTCTGATTTCAGCACCAAGAACAGCTCCACTGGGCCCGGTGGGCGGAGATAGACCCAACCCGGCTCGCTGCCCAGGACAGTCAGGCATCAATGCTGTTTTTAAATTAGGAGCTACTGGGCGGTCCTGACGTTTCCTCCCGGGTCCAGTGAGTGCGAGGGCCACGAATGGGTAAGTAAATGTGACCCACCTCCCAAATCTGCTCCAGACTCCTTGCCTGATAAAAGGGGGAGCTGAGACCTGAGAGGTATGTGGCTTTGTCTGCCCTCCCCAGCCAGGTTCCAGAATCTTCTCAAGAGACCTAAGGGCTTCCTGGGCAGAGGGGAGAGGGTTTGGGGGGGCTGTCACCCACAGAAATGACCATTTGGGCCAGTCTTTGGGAGTGACACTGGGGTCCCAGCTGTGGCCCAGTTCAGGAAGTCCCCCTAAGCTGCCAGGGGGGCCAGAGGGAGAGATGTGGGCCGGGGGGGTTCTGGAAGGGTTGAGGGTGGTGGGATGGTACAGGGAGGAGCCAGGATGCTGTACAGAGGAGGGGGCATTGGGGCTCTGAAGGTTGAGTAGGAGTTTCCTGAGAAACCCCAAGCCCCAAGGGAGAAGCAACAGGGACAGGAAGGTGGGAGAACAAGGCACACTTGGGAGGACTTGGGAGGGACCTGTCCCCTGGGGGTTCATGTGATCTCCAGAGGGGAGGATGGAAGTAGACTGGGCAGGTCTGAGCTGTGACCGGGCTGGGGGGCAGCCTTGGAGCTGGAGGTCCTCTGGAGGCTCGGCCAGGGTGAGGAACAGCTCTGAGACAGATGAGAAGGACCCAGACCCCCACTGCGGGCCAAGCAAGGGCCCCCTCCCCCGCCACTCACCAGACATCAAACCCAGCCGCCCTGCTTCTAAGTTATTAATTTTTCAGAGAAGAAAATGCTTTTTGTATTTTTTCCAGGCAAAATATTGATAATGGGCTTAATGTGCCTTTCCTGCTTTTGTGTGTGGAGAGGGCTTTTCGGTCCTGCTCGCTGCAGAGCACCCCCAGCCCCCCCCACCGACTCACCCCAGCGAGGCCTGGCATTGGCAGGGATGCGGCAGCCAGTTGGGGGGCGTTTGGATCGCCTAAGCAGGCTGGTGCGGCCCCCTTCGCGCCTGCAGTGCCCCCTGCCCCCGCCTCCACAAAGCCAGACGCTGGCCCGCCCCACTGTGGGTTGGTCGATGCGCCCTGCCAGGGGAGCTGGTGCTTCCGGAGGCTCCAGGCTGAGCTACATCTTTGAGTTGTTTGGAATTTGCCTTCCTTTCTCTCATGGCAAGTGAGAAGCAGGGAGGTAGGGGCTTTTGTTCATTTTTTCCTTTCATCCATCCATCCATCTATCCACCCACCCACACACCCATGCATCCATCCATTCATTCATCCAATTACCCATTCGACACTCAGTCATCATCCATGTATTTATCCATTTGCTTATTCATCCATTCATTCATCATCCATCCTTCCACCTTTTCATCATTCATTCACTTATTCACCAGTCCATTCGTTCATTCATCCATCCTTCCATCTACCCATTCATTCAGTCACTAACTCATTCATTTGGTCACTAACTCATTCATTCATTTGTTCATCAATCCACTCATTCATTTACTCATCCATTCATCCATCTACTTACCCAGTCATTCATTCACTAATTCATCAATCCGTTCACTTAGTCATCAGTTCATTCATTCACTCATTCACTCATTCGCTTATCCCGCTACCTACCCATTCGTTTGTTCACTAATTCATTCATTACTTGTTATTTAGCAATTCACTCATTCATATATTCATTCATTCATTATTCATTCATCCATTCATTCATCCATCCCCTCATTCTTTCACTAATTCATCCATTCACTCACTCATACACCACCCAGCTACCATTTAGGTACCACATGGATGCTGGGGCCACAGCCAAGACCCCTGTCAGAGACACAAAATTGATGGTAAAATGGGAGAGGGGCTGATCCAGCCTTTGGACCAGAGACCAGAAGGGCCTGGAAAAGTGACCTTAAACAGGACAATAGGGGTGTGGCCTTCCTGTGCAGGGAGTAATTTGTGCCAACATCCAGGGGCACCAAATAGCAGAATCTGTCTCTGGATGCTGCTTAAACATAGGCTTCTCTGTAGCAGGGACCACTGGAGCCCAGAAGCCTCTTCCCTCATCTGGGGACACTGATTCAGAGAGGGCCCCAACGGAGCTCCCATCTGCACCAGGGAGACAGCTGGTATTGGTGACATGAGGTCAGGGAAGTGGGACTTGGCAGCCAGACAACCCCCAAGGCCCCCCGCTTACCTGGGAGAGCTCACTCACAGTCAGTCTCAGTTTCCCCACCTGGAACACAAGCACTCTGGTTTAGATTGCAGAGGGATAAGCAAAGATGATCCAGTTTAAAGGGTCAACACATTTGAGGGCCGATGAAGACCATGTGTCCGATCGGTCACGGAGCAGGAGGACCAATCAAAGTGCACAAAGGAGGGCGCATCAGCCCCAGGTAAGTTAGCAACTACTGCGTAACCAACACTACACATCTCCTCATCAAACAACATGCTTCTGCTCTCTCTGCTGCCGAGGGTCAGGAGTCTGGACGCAGGGACTCGGCTGAGGGGCCCTCAAGTCTGTAGCCCGGTGTCAGCAGACCTGCGCCCCTTTCTAGATTTCAGATCCTTTTACCAGCCCAGGCATTCGTTGGCAGAATTTGAGTCCTGTGGTTGCAGGACTGAAGTCCTCTTTCACTTCTGACTTCCAGTACTGGAATGCGCTGGCTCTTCTTGGCCACATGAACCCCTCAGGGGCCCTGAATGGCAGCGCGGCTCTCCTCTCCCAGCCACTCCGGTGTGCTGGGACAGGATCTTCTATAACGCATCATCATTCTGGGTGAGATCTCCAGCACCTTTGCCTAGTCCATTGGCTCTAAGCAAGCCTCACTCAAGGGGAGGATATTATATAGGATGCAACGCTCTCCAGCAGACAGGAGCGCCTGGTTACAACACACAGGCTCGCAGACTTGGAGCCATGCCTTCCATGGTGAGAGCTAGGCACACACACAAGTGTTTCTCTTTTTGCCTTGCCTGCTGGGGAGCTCAGAGCCCAAATCGTGCCCACCTGTGGCCAGGATTTAGAACCCCCTGATGTGGGCTTTACAGACTAAGTCTTCTTCCAATTACATTTCTCAGCCTTCTTTCTACTTTCTTTTATCTGTCTCTTGGCTAACCCCAGCACCCCAATCTTTCTGGACCCCAAACAGGCTGATAAGTACAATCTGGTCCACATTCAGGCACCAATTCTCTCCATCTCACACAAGCCTCCAGTGTCATGGGGACGAGGAAAATGCTGCTCCGGGAAACATCAGCCAAGACGCAGATCATCAAACCTGGAGGCAGGTCCTGATCCCAGGTGTAGGGTTGGAGAGACCAGGCTCACAAGTTGATGCACACACACACACACACACACACACGTGCGTGCGCTGGAATCGGCAACCTCCAGCTGGGAGAATCACCCAACAGCCGGTAACACAGCCGGTATCCTCATCCTCCTGAGACCCTAGCCCAGCGTTGGAATGTGGGGCACCCCCTTGACCTCATCTGGGGTCAGAAAGAAAGGGCTGCTTCACAGAAACCCAGTGAGTCCCTGGTGGCAGATCTACCCAGCACCCACCCAGCCAGCAGACAAGGGTCCAGCCATGCACCCCTCCAGAGCCCCCCATGGGGAAGACCAGGGGCACAGAACCCCTCGCCATACTCCAGCTGCAATTTGACAGACTTCTCAGGTGCCCCCTGGCCTGAGCTGGTTGAAGGGGACCCAAGGACACCCCAAACCCTGTTGGTGCCTTCTAGCGACTCTGGACTGGGAAGACAAAGAGAAACCACGGGCTGGGGGTGGGGAGAACCCATAGGGCTGAGCACCTGGCTGCAGAGGAGCTGGCATCTTGGCGGGGGCCTCCAGGAGATGTCTGCAGGCCCCCTGAGTTCTGCTCAGTGTGGGGGCAGGGGCCCTGAACACAGACCAGCACTTGCATCCAGAATCCCCCAAACGTAATGAGCACTGAGCATGTGCCAGGCTCGAGCCAAGCAGCTGGCTCAGGTTAACACACCAAAAGTTGACATGGTTCCATTTTCCAGGTGAGGAAACTGAGGCACCTGGAACAGGGTGCCTTACCTGGAGTCATCGGCCCACATCCTAGTTCTGTTCTGTCAAGGTGACCTGGGAGATGGATCTCTGCTGGCTCACACAAGGAAGGATTGCCTGGTTCTGCCCACCTGCTGGCATGGGGGTGAAGTGGGGTGACAGGTGGCAGTGGTCAGCAAAGATGCTGAATCCAGGGCCCCCACATTCCCAGGATACTCAGCTCTGCCTGTGCACCCCCCACGCCTGTCCTCTCCTGCCACCCTCAGAGAGTCTTTCTCTAAAGACTGCAGCCCCCAGGGAGGTCCCAGGAACAGAAAACCGGGTGCTTGGTACTCAGAGCAATCCCCTTACACCTAGGTCACCCCAGGCCAGCAGCCAGGGCCCCACTGCTTCCTCCCACGGGCTCCAGCGTCCTGGCAGCTCAGAGTGCCCCCCATTCCCCTCTGGCACCTGCACCCCAACTGACTAACCCTGGGTCCCTCCAGGCTGCAGCCCCTCCAGCTTTGCCCCGGCCCCTTCCTGTGCTCTGATTCCAGCAGGTGAGGCCCTGGATTTTGTACTGTGTGTTTTTATGCCCATTTCACGGATGTGCAGACTGAGTTCTGCAAAGCTTCAGGGGTCCAGGGACTAGAATCCAGAACTCACCCACCTTTGACCTTGTGGAGCGAGCCCAGGAGGCACCCACAGGGCCTTGGTCAGCAGGCAGGAAGGCTCAGTCTCCCTGTTCTGGGAGCTTCACACCACCTGCTTCTGGGCTGGAAATTCTTCGATGCCCCCGCCAGCTGAGAGGCACCTGCTCTGGAAGCTTCTCACTTGGAAGGTGCCCAGGTCAGCCACCAACCTCTGACCTCTGGCCCCATCCCCTACCCCCCTAGGCTGCAGCCCAGCTGGGGACCCTCCTGAGGGAGGGGAGGGAAGGCTGGTCCTTGGTGTCTCTTGGGATCCCTCCAGCTGCTGCCCATGGGGTAGAACTTAATGATAACAGAAATGTTGTGTCTGTTTGTTTGTTAAAACAAGGAAAAGGGATTGGGGGAAGGGCCAGGGGTTTTATTATGGAGGCGATTACACGGGGAAGCCATGGGGACTGCTCAGAGGGGCCTGGGCGCTTGTTAAGAAGGTGGGTTAACCAACAATTACAGCTGTTAGCAACGGAGGGGAGGGAGGGGA